>JAHZNE010002860.1:0-20876 GCA_027744055.1 Callyntrura sp. NNG-2020 | reverse complement strand
AAACCAAAAAACAAACAAATTTATGCAAATATACACTTGTTTAGGCCTAAATATGCATTTATGCACAAAAACGCTAAAATATGCAAAATATGCAAAAATAAGTTCCTCCCAGAAGACTTATTTTGATACGATATGGATGCATACTTAAGCTTAGCTTGATCGGTGAACGCATTGAGAACATGCAAAAACATAAAATTTTACAGTCTAATGATGACTAACTATATACTATTCCGACTATCATAGTTAATGATGTTTGCGCAGTGGTATCATTTCTTTATTGTTCCATATAAAATTAGCTGCAATTCAAGCATGCGCATTTTGGTATTTTTATTTGCTACATTATTCTCTATAGAGTACTGCCAGCAAGCGTCAAGAGCAAACCACCAGAAAGAGAAAATATATGCCGACTTTTTTGCCTAACATACATGAAAATGACACGTACTACATTCAATGCACCTACGTATCCATTTATATATACATCCTATTGCATGTGAGCAGTATAGAGAAGCTGCGAAGATCGTTTTACAGACACTAATATTGTTGTTTGCTACTTTAATTGTAATTTATGATGACGCGAATGGAAAATTTAGTAGAGTCATACCACACTTTAAACCAAATTGGTAAAGAGTTTACTTTCTTTTGCATTTATTTACCCTCTAAACATACCGTCGTACCATCATCATCGTCACCAGCCATAATAATCAACCTAGAGACGAGCTATTGTTATGCACATGTTCTTTAGTCTTGTCGTTGGTGTCGCTGTCATTTAATCCAATTTATTGCAATACGTTTAAAACATGTGCTTAGTTTTACTGTGTGAGTCGTATTATAGTGCCTACACGGACCACACAAACAACGCACGTTGTGCATTAGATAAAAACATTCTTTCGAACATGTACACATTGTGGTGTATACTTTTCTTTTTAAAAAGGGGATATCTCTACTTTTCAATAACAATGTGATTTTATTCTGCTTTTATCTATCAAAGAAATGAACTTGACTCTTGAATTTTAAGCTGCTTTTTTACTGCTCGGAGCGTTGTACAGCTATATGGTCATGACCATCAGTGATTTACTTATAATGTGTAAACCAATGAAGCTAAATAGTTTATATACTACGTCACAGAGTAACTTTGTCATCTTTTTGCAACACCGTGTTGCACAATGTAATGCATTAGCATATATAGTTTATTCGAGACACTCCAGCCTTTGGCTGACAAAGGTAAAGGGAAAAAATATGTAACTAAACATTTTTGTTTTATTTTGTATAGGCGCAAGTTACAATGCAGCAGCGGGGATAAAAAACTGAAGTATGTTCACTGCTCATCGGAAACATCAAGATAATGACATGCAGGTGGAAATTCAAGAAAACGCAACCTCAGTTTAATTTATCTTTGGGCTAAGGAGAACCAACCTGCCAAACTTTGCCAGACTGTAGTTTTACTGGTGCAATGTACCCAGAACTTTGATTTGGGATGTTGTAATGAAAGCGGTATATTTACTTTATGGGAAGGTTTTCGGAATGCTACCGAATCTACGCAGTTACACATTGATGTACGATTCAAATGCAAGGAGTACATATGCACTAAGCAGCATACCAATGTGAAATTATATTAAAGCGAAAAGCTCCGTCCATTGACAAAGAAAGTACAAAAGGTATATAAACGTAACACCTATCACTAACTACGTTAAGATAAAAAAGATATATTTTTATAGACGTGTATAGTACATATGTTGTCATTGTCATTACTCACTCTCTATCGAAAACTCTCTCGCTATCGCAATACCAAAGAACAGACTAAGAAATAGGAGAACAAAAAACGAAGAAGTCTGTTTACCGTCCATGTATGCATACGGTTCAAATTAACACTTGAACTCTTCTTTTTACATAGTTATTATTATTATTGATAAAAATGAATAAGACAAGTAGCAGTGGTAGTAATAGTACTAGTACTAGTAGAGGAGCGGGCTCTTCTATGAATATGGGTAGCAATAGCAAGAGCGTCAGCAGTAGTGGCAGTGCCAGCAACGCAAATAATTATTATGGCTTCAGCTCAAATAGCAGTAATAACAACGTCAACATCAATAATCATAATTCTGATAACGACATTAGTGGAGGTGGCATAAGCTTCGTGATTCACTCAGCAAAGGAGCATCAACAACAACAGCAACAGCTCCCTTCCATTTCTTCCGTGGGCTCGTCAACATCTTCAGGGATATCCAGTGGGAGCTCGACCATCACAAAAAGTTCTGCTTTCAACGGGAACACGTTCACACGGTCTAAACCAAAAGACAGAAAGCCCCTACCAAATGCGTGGTCTGTACAGGAAGCAGCAAATCGTGATGATGATGCTGATCACGGAGCAGGATCCGTAGCAGATGCTTCTTCAGCACCAAATAGTAGTGGTGGTGGTCCCTTCCTAGTAAAGGGAAAAGGACTCATTCCTTCAGTGACTTTGAGTGAAGCCACACCATCCCCGAAATCGAAGAAACAGGATACATTATCTTCGTCGTCATCGTCTCAGTCTTCTGCTTCTCAGACCCCAACCCAGTACTATTTTGACACAAGTAACAGTTCTACTGGCAGTGTGGCAGTAGCTCCTGGACGAAAGTCTGCTAATACCAGTAGTAGTAGCAGTGCTAGCAGGTTTTCCAGTGGAGAGAGTAGCAACGCTGCAGATTCGTATTTATTTCAGCCCAGAGCATGCTCAACTTTCATTCTGACTGAGGGAGAGGAATTCCCCGGTAGCGAAGGAGGTGGTGAGAGTCGGAGTGACGATAGTGCAATAATCAATAAAAATGGTAGTGGAGCTAACGGTATCCGGAAAATGAAGACTGACGTGGTTAGTGGTAGTTTTGGTGGAGGCGGACATTCCTCATCGTCATCTAAAGACGGTCATACCAGCAGCAGTGCTAGTAGTAGCCACAACAATAGTGGCACTAATAGTGCTAATGATAGCAGTGGGGAAAGTCCTACAAAGTGCTCCACAGGCGGTCTCAGTGGAATCTCCCTTTTGAACAGTAGTAACAACAACGCCAGCTTTCAGTTTGTAACCAGTGGGGAAGAGGAAAACTTTGAGTGCCTTGGGGACGGAAGTGAGTCTTTCACATTTCAGGAAAGAGAGAGCACTACCAGTGGAAGCGGAGAGGCTAGTTTACAATACAGCAGGTAGGAATTTTAACGTTTTTACTTTTATTGTTGCTCATCCTTTCAACAATACTATGCTAAACTGGTTAGATGGCGCCGGTGCGCAGTTTTAATTTTTCACTTTAAGTAATCTTGGTTGGTATTCAAGATTTCACTTTCTTTGTAGTCAATGTGTGCATGTGGCATTTCTTCGTTATCACCGCATGACAGTGTTATCACATTTAGCGCTAGATAAAGTTGACTGATTCCTCTTCCTTTTACAGGTACTTAAGCTGAAAGACCCACCAAAATAAAGTAACAATTTATTATAATGTCTGCCAAAAACGCTGACTGAGGAAGAACAGTGAAACAAAAGATTGCCTAATAATGGCTGTCATCACATACACGCAAAATTGTTAACTTATCTTTTCGTAGCGGTATTGTTACAGGGTTCCCAGAACAACCAATTTAACATTTATCTTTTGTGACAATTATTTTTCTTCAAAATTTTAATTCATTATGACGCTTAGGTTTTGTGCGTAGTCTCAGCATCCCATCTTACTAAGATTTGCATTAGCGTCATTTCTGCTCAACTGTTCAAATCGCATGATTTTTATTTTATTGCGCTGTCTAGTGCTTCTGAGTGCCGAGCGCACGAAATGAAAAACTCTGCGTTGCAATTTTATATGCTTACATTTTTATGATGATGCTATCAGAAATGCATACGATTGACTGTGTCCCTAAGATTTTCGCCTACTACCAGAACAATGACAAGTAGAATCTACTGAAAATACTGTCGCTGAAGACTGAAGACTGTACATATCATAAAAGTATCTACATGAATGAAAGTGTTATTATTACGTTTCTGTTTTCCTTCCTTTAAGTACAAGTACACCCGTCCCTTCTATATGCAATGTTTTGTCAACAATTTAAAAAATCTTTTGACAAGTGGCAGGTGAGGCCCACATTCTTCTAAAAAACTGTAAAAAGTAGACGTGTTGAACGTAGCAATATGTACATGACACCAGTAAAATTTCACTTTTCGCCGTCGTCGTTTTAACGTGACATTTTGCATTAAAACGTCAGAAAGACGCTTCAAACGTAAAACGAAATAGCGAATCGTGATGATATAACTGTATCAATAAACATTAGTATAATGTTTCTCCAAGAAAATGCCATATTTTCTCATGATTGTACAGTAGGATCACTGTTCAGTAATTTTATTTGTCATTCTAAACAAAACAAGCGCATACCAATTTTGCGGTTATATTGTTGTCAATGTGTGGCATTTTTTCACGTGTTCAAGCAATCAACTCTCGCCATTGCACAAACTTTATTGATTTTTTACCGTAGCATACCTACCATTATTGGGATGCCTTCTGTCTTTATGCATTTTTACTAAACGAATTGTCGAACAAAGTACCACATGAACTACAGCGGAGAGATATTAGTGACGAAACAAGACTTCAAATAATTTACCCATCGAAACCACAATTATTGTTCATGCTTTATTTTATTGGCTAATTGTGTTTTCATTATTTACGACAATACAATCCACATTGCATGTGGTACTGGCTGAAGTGACATTGGCTCTTTGTGTCTTTTCTTTGTGTGCCGTCTTTCTATTTATAGAGAAAAATGTGATGATCAGGCAATTGAAACAAAGCGAAAAGAGAGTAGAAAAGACTTTTATAGCTGTATTGCTTAAAATGGCTATTAGATAGACAATTTTATTCCCTTTTTGGCAAGTCATTCGTAACAAAGCTACTTACACTCCCTTTTAAATGGGTATCTTGACATCACACCAACAACGTCATCATCATCCTTCTGTCAAGTACCATTTTATTCCCATGTCTATCATCATCATCATTGCTCATCATCAGCTAGCAAAAAGACATATTATTCAGCAGCAGTGATGAGAATCTGCGAAAGTAGAAAAGTAAAAAGGCAGAAAGGGATAGTAGAGAGAAAAATGTGCCAAATAATTTTGAAATGACGAATGGCCTTCTTCACCGGTTTACCTCTATGTGCGCCACCTCCATTAGGTAAGAAATTTACAGAACTACGGTGTAGCCATTGCCGTTTTCTCGTTGAGAGAATTTTGGCTGCTGTTCTTGTAGTTGTCGCAGTGTAACGGCATTTTAAAGTGGTTACCTAAAAGTTAGAATGTTGCAGCTACTGCATAACTATATTGTACAAGTGCATCATTCTTTTTCTGCCAATTATCTCTTCATCACAGATAACGTGTCTCTTGGTGTAGTCATCTTAGACCTCTCCTTAAAATGTGCGAGTATCGTCTTCACAAATGCCATATACATACAACAACGATGATGAATGAGAAGAAGCGAATGAAGGAAAAAGTGGAAAGGTGATAATGGAACTAGACAAGTTATTCAATACTAAATCTGCACGTTGTTGCGCAGCAGTTGTTTCTGATCCGTTGCTTGCTGCATAGAGATGTAGTAGCTTACTCGAGTTGAAAATGTTAATTTGATTTTGTTTACTTAACCAACGATCTACACAATTTTGAAGCAACGGCGGTGGTGGTGCGAGCGTCATTAAAAATACGTGTCAAGTGACAAGAGATGTCTTACAAACAAACGGCATGCTATACTGAATTGGCACGTCCATTTGTCTGCTCGTACAAAGTATTACAGTTGACTTGCCATTATTTCAGAAATTCATTAAGCTAACACGCTAAGTGTTAGCTGGTGGAACCGCTAAACAATTTTTGTCGAATTCAAATTTTTAACACACTACCAAGGGACTATTCAAACGCAACGAAGAAATGGATTACATACTAAGAGTACAGAAAGAAAATGCATCGCGTGAATGAGTCCAAATTCCTGTTCAAATGACAATCACTAATGCTGTAATCGCACATTCATTATTGCATAAAATTTACGAAACACTTGCACATGTGTGTGCGTGTTCAGTTTCAGTTTGGCGATCTGCATTTACATATATCCATGGTACTACAACTACAACTATAATGGCCTAATAGGGCCCCAATAATCCCTTAAAATGTGTGCAAAAAGGATACGTAAAATACATTTGCAAAAATGTGCTGAACGAATGTAGAAATGGCACAAAAGATAAGCAAGCAATAATGTAAATTATATAATGAAGCCGAAACCCAATCCATAACGTGAACAGTAACACAAACAAAAAAGTATTATAAACGTCATTAGAATTTTTATTCCGTAACTTTCAACAATGCTCAAAATGACAATGATGACGAAAAAGGAAAGAAACACAAAAGTTGTGGTAGCCTATTATGTTGTGTATCGCTTGGTACCATATCAACATGCGTAATAATGCGTGCGTGGTAAATGTTGTGCAGCAGTGGTAAAACGAGGATGGGATAACAATGGCTGTCATAGCGGGAAACAACTTTGCATCATTCACTATTCCCGGGAGGATACTGACTGTGTGGAGGAATAAAAAGCAGTCGTTAATGAGAAGTTGAGAGAAGAAATAATGAGATAACAATGAGTGTCATTGTGAATCATTACCTACAACACTCACGCACGACAACAATATTATATATACGAGCAATCGAACAACTCTAATAAAGGCAAGCAAACTGCCTTGCCAACTAAAACGCTTTAAGGTAACTTGCTGTCAAATTAGAATGTTCATTTTACTATAATTTAGCGTAAAACAAACAATGAAGGAAAATACAGTTCACTTTTTGGGTAAATTTATGGAAAAATTATGCACCCTGGTCGGCGGTGAGTTTTTGTAGGTGAAGGGACGCGCATGCTGCTTTTTATACGGTGTTTTTACGAGGAGGTGGCCCTCATGGCATGCACATTATTTTAATGTTATATTCCAATTCGTTTCAAAGGTCGGTTTTTGGTGTCCTCATTATCATCCCTGTTTTGTAGCAAAAAGAAGAATTATGACGACAAAAAAGGACATTGTTAAGCAAACATAAAATTATGCGCGAAAAAGTGCAATAGCGATGCATTAAGCACCACGGGATATCTTTTATCTGGTGGTGGTCTAATGTAGGCGATTGTTTACGCTAATAAACCAATTGCATTATTATTGCAATGTTAACAAGTGTCACGTTTTCCCCTTAAATTCTTTAAGTAAGACAAATTTATGGGACGTTATTGCCAAGTTCATTCATACTGCTTCATTCATGAACGACAGTCGACAGTATAAAATTACAACAGATTTAGGTATAAAATACCTAAATGCGTTAACTTGTATCTAAAACTGAATTTCGTCATCGACATTATTAAAATTGTCTTACTGATGGTTTGTTCATAGTTATATTTATCAACACAATCAAACAACGCTTTGATGCCGCAACTTGTCATTATAAAGAAAGCATTTTAAATTTCAAAGTTGCAGCTTTTTGCGGAATAACTGTACATGCCACCGTTTCCCATTTAAATATTCAGTATTCCACCGTAAAAAGTAGGACGATCGATTCTAGAAATGCATATGTACTTGCACATGTTTACCTCGAGACATATGCCCTGCTTGTCATTGTTAAAAATTCTGAAAATTTGTTTACTAACAGAGCAAAAACTGAAGTTGTCTTACTAGTTACGACCTATTTTACATGATAATACCAGTTTTTTTATCCAGAGGTGGTAGTGATAGTAGTGATATAACATTAGTAGCTTACAAAAGAGTAGCCATATCCTTGACCTTCCATGTTTACTATTGGATTTTATAAAAGGTACAAAAGTGTAATGAGGTTTCAAGGGAAGCTTTATAGAAGTTATTGTGTAACCACTCGTCCATTGTTCAATGAACTATACTGTAAAACTATTATATACATAAAACCATCAGACGTTATCAAACTCATAACAACATAACATGCTGTGTGTCTTGCTTTGGAACTTACAACGGTTTGAACTAACTAACTAACTAACTGTTCTTGTAAGATTCACTAGGGACAATTAAAGAGCATTCAACACTGCCATTTATCATCCCAATAATAATTCAAATACTAACAAATGAGTGTTATCATTATTGCCGGTTAAATGAGTATCCCGTGTTACAGTTACAGTATCGTATGTGGCGTGGCAACTATTTCGTTCCGAATATTTCAATGGTATAGGAATTTAGGTGGAAAAGTCAAGGTGTACTCAACTATAGGAATAATAAATAGGTATGGGACGATACATGTATTTTCTATTCATTTTAATGTTCCATTCCCATTGTTGCTACATCACTGTATTTGCGTGGCTTCTTTTTGGCCTTTTTACCTTCATAAAAATCTACCAAGTATTATTCTCTCTGTATTGGTATACACAAAGAGCTTATACATTGCAGAGTTCACAACACTATACTTACTCAATAATGTCTCTAATGTGATAATGTATGCATCCCACTGAAAAATGCATCAATTGACCTTCTTTTTCTCATTATCAGTATCATCGTCAATATACTTAGGTACGTAAAGGTACAACTTCCCCTATCATCTCAAACAAATTCGACAGCAAAAAAGTCGATCTAATAACCAATATTGCCCTTTCATATCATATCATTAGCAGGACTGTCTTCAGTCATGACAAAAGGTAAAAAAACTAAAATGTGTTACCTGCGTGGTAACTCAATGGTGACCGTGCTGATTCTATGCTGAAATCCTCAAATGTTGCACTTATTGTTTGGCTTAACTTGAACAAGATAGTATGTACACTTGTAAGAGTACACACGGTCGTTGTGAAGACACGAACAAGTAAATCGTGCGAGACGGTGATAGGAATACAAGGACACGTTGTTCCTGTTTCTTTTTTTCCACACCAATCGAAATAGTAGAATAGAAATAAAAAGGTTTCGGTGACGGCGGACCTTCCGCTTTGATTCTTCTGCATTTCATCCGCGATGGAGTTTTTGTTTATTAGTTTTTGTTGTTGCTGTGTATTCTGCGGTTGCACCTTCCTAGTGTAGATGTACGGTGTTGGGTGCCTATGTGATGATGACTGTAGCAACGAAGGTAAATGAAAATTCAAGGTGAATGTAGGCGATGATGATGTGACGAGAGGGAAATAGTGCCATTACGAGAAAAAAGGAGATTTAATTTATGCAATGGAGGATAAAAGTTACAAAGTCACAACAAAGGAATGGAAGACGAATAGGGTGAGCCATGAACCATGTAAGAAAGGTCATCCAATTACAAAAATGTTGTTGACTATGTTAAAAATGTATTATGTTATTAGAATATTGTAACAAGCTGTGAGTATTTGGGGGGAAATTGTAGCTAAAGCTGTACCAGGGTTTAAGGTTACAAATTACAAGCTCCAATCTAGACGAAGATGGTGGAAGATTGATTTTTATGGGTAACTGTATTGTATTGTAAGCAGTAGAAGAAAAGGGTATTGTTACATTGGAAGGCAATGCCACTAGTTGTGGTGGCTCTCTATAGTTTTTTTTTACACATTTGGCTAAACCAAGATTCAAATAGAATATTTCATTGCAATGACAATCAAGAATAAATTATTCAAGAATCATGTTTTTTCTATCAATGAAAAATTCTTATCGACAAATTGGTTTTGTTAATAACAATAACCGAAACGTCATTCGGGGAGTAATGTAAAATTTAGTGTGAAAGATTTTGATTTAAAGAAATTCTTACTTTACTGCTATGCTGTGACTAGAAATAGTTAGTAGGTAATCGAGAAGAAACTGCACTTTTACAGACTGATACGTTGAAATTTACAGCTACCTTTGAAATAAATTTATATATACTTACGCCTTTATGACGAAATGCAATTTATTTTTTCATCGCTACTATCTCCTCAAATGATTAATTGTTGCTGATAAGATCGCGAGACAAATAAAGATAAACATTACCGTATGTCAATGGCACACTGACTGCCGATATAAAAGTTTTTATTGAAAGCAGATATTCAATTTATTATTTGTTAATTGCGTCATCATAGACCACAAACAAGTACTGTGTTTCATATATTGTAAAGCCAATTATTTATCTGACTATTGCTTTTAAACATTTTTCGCATTTTTTTTTCTTTTATCCTACAACGGACAAAATTCATAGTACAATTCTTAGAAACATAGACTCGGGGCATGTCAAAGCAAATAAATGTTTAAGAAACATGTGAATGTTTAAGAATGTGATGTGTGAATAGGTGCAATTAAAACGCTTGCAATAATAGCTTAAAACGATATGAGACCGCATTGAAGTAATTTTCATACAACGAGGCGTATATGTACTATCATGTATGTAAAAGACACGTGAGACGAGTTTCAACTGTCATAGATTTCCCTAATCTACGCCAAAAGTTCAAGGAATTCCATCCAATCACAAACCAAGTTCACTCGATGAACTTTGCCCACAAATGGCAATGTTTACACTCTATACTATATACCGCAAACTTTACTGGTAGACGCATCATAAAATCCTTTTGAGGAATTTTACGAAGAAACATAAAATAGTAATCAATTACAACCAGTATGTGATATGTGTACCTAATTAATTAGTACCCTTTAAACTAATAAAGACGTTATTAAAATAATAAATTCCATTTACAACGACATGTAAGTACGTATGTGGAATGATATCGATAATTATTAGTCACCATACTTGCTTTTTCATGTGATTTATAAAGCTTTTTTTTCTAGAAGTATGTGCGTTATCATACATCATATGTATCTTTTAAATCACCTTATTTGCCATTGCACTTTTACACACGAGTGTACCCTGATGATACAAGAGTGATATATAGCTTACCACAATATGTACAAGTAAAAAAAACTTGTTGAAGTAAAAAGCGATTGATAAATACTCAATTAAGGTAGCTTGTAGTTAAGTAGCAGCTTAGAAATACGCATTCGCCTCGTCTTATGTATTTTTAACTTAAAATATGTTAAGTTTTTAATCCCCCCGATGCTCTACTACCTTTAACACTACATTCATTCAATATGCGCTTCGGCGGTGGTTCATTCACAAAGTGCGTGAAGCACAACGTCATACACTGCGCACAGCTATACTAGATGCATACAGCGAGATATGTCTTTTACATTGTTGCTTGTCGACCACGGTTGCTCTCTCTCCCCTCTCTCTATACTCAAGTAATCCAACGATTGGCCAAAAACCTTTAGAAAAAATTTCTCTTTTTTTCTCTCTCTCTCTCTCTTATGTGTTACTATGGGAGCTCCCTTTGTTTCTGCTGACGGCAGGTCTTAAAATTAAATTTAATGTAGACAATCATCGCAAATTCAAGTAAATTCCACTAGCATGTCAACCATTAAAATTAAAAAGGCATTAACATTTTTTCAATTACAATTACAACCATCGAGACATGTTCACGCACACAGTAATGTTACGATAGTAGAGAACACTTCGAAGCGATTGCTTTTTAAAAATAATTAAAAGGAATTTTAATAGTAAAATATATTTAATATAAATGCCTTCTTGCAAAATTCAACTACTGACCATTAACCGTGTGCTTGTTAAAAAGCATAATTTGATTAATATTCTAAATGATACAGAAGGGTAACCTGTGGTAAAACTAAACCCCCTTTCAAATGGCGACGGTAATATATAATCCGTTATAATATCACCGGTGACGGTGACTGGTAACAATATTGTCTATATCCCAACAAACATTTTCCTGTCGCTAAAGCATAGAATCGACACCGAAAAATGGGTATCGTTTTCGTGTAGATTTGCACCCTCGACNCATACCCATTCATGTGTGCCGACAGAATTTTGTACGAGGCACCCCGAAACAGATTTTGCTGTTTGTTTTATAAATCCCAGAACTAACTTATTTGTAAACACCATAAAATCCAAGTGCGTGCTTATTTGGACTAGGAATGTTCAAAAACAGTGAGCAGTATACAAGAGGTCGTACTATAACTTAAGTTAAAAACTCTAACTGCTTTACTTCGTGTGGCACCTTCTAAAAAAGATAGGAAGCTGGTAATATGTTCCTAAAGTGTAAGAGATATATGCCAGACCATCATATTCTGCCTCTTGGCACTTTCCGAACATGGGTATGACACTATCACTCAGTCAGTGAAGTATCAAGTCACTTGAACGACAAGTTGGCTATGCCTTAGAACGATGTATTTTCGCAATGACATTCACGGTTTTTGCTCTAGTTACCCTTTTTTTTTACTCTTAAGTCCTCTTTTCAGTGACTGTACTGTGTTGAGCGTGTTTCAGAACGCATTTCCAAAAAAGTCGATACATTTCAATCTCAAAGAGTATGTACTTGGTACTGTGGTGGCACGACGGTGGCGGTGTATTCCCAATGATGATCTTAATGGTTTTTGTTACGGTTAAAGCAAATTACTGATATCCAAAATATAAAGAACGTGCCTGTGAGTAGTATGCATAGTTTCTTTCAGTGCAGTGCTCCCTTGCACGCTATCTCGTGTACGCAGCGCTCTGGCCGCTTTAGACTTAGGCTTTAAGATACCATTTCTAATATCTTTTTAAAGGCTCATATTCCCATTCCCCAAGCATAATTATGATCGCAGTAGACAGTGGAAAGGGAGGAGGATGAGGATATAAGCCGAGAGGGAGGAATTATAGTGGAGTGGAAGCACTCTTTGTCTGTGCACTTACCACTACAAAAAAACTATCAAGAAAAACTCAAGTAACGTAATACGTTAAAGCAAAACAAGCGTAAAAAGACAAGTATGAAGCAGACAAGTACAAAGTAGCAATATAGAACGAAACGTAAAAGGCCATTCAAAAACAAATTGAATTTTTCCTTTTTGTTGGCTGCGGCTGCTAGTGGTGTATAGGTATATTGCCCACTGCTATGCTAGTCGTTTTCTTTACATCAGAATAATAATAAGTGCTTCGACTACACTTTGCATAGAGTATTGCCTACTTAAAGAGCGCCATGCTTTCGTCTATGATAAATAAAACTCTGACGATGACTGAGAGTAGTGGTGCCTACATGTCGACTCGAAGACTGTGGCTTCATAATACTTTTGTGCGTGTGCATTGGCATTGCTATAACTACTGCAGAGTAAGTAGTGCTTGCTGTCGTCGCCGTCGTTACACGAGTTGAATCGTTAGACAGAACATACCAGTGCTATTTTCTATGAGAAACGACTGCACTGTTTGTTGTTACTGGCGTTACCAACGTACGACCATCGTCATCATCAACGACGTCGGTGACTATATGCTACTGCTGCTAAAATTTTAATCTTGCTCTTTCAGTTCCACTTTGACTCTGCGTTCAGTCAGTTACACAAATTGACTGAGCTTGCCAAGAGTCTCCTAGCTGCTGTTGCTGTGTTGTGCGGTGTCGGTTATATGATGATTGTTTTGTGTGATTTTGTGAGATTATTTTGCATGCTGGCTTATTTACTCTTTGAGAGATTATTATAATGGTGGGACTTGAGTGAATATGTGCCTTTGTCACTGATTGCTGGTGAGTTACTGCGAACGTATGTCCTTAAGTACATGTGCACACGGAGGAAAAAACGGGGTCGGGGCTTCTGCTCAATATTTTGAATACCCCAACATCACGTCCGTAGTCCCTGTTGTCGTTGGCCTGTAGGGACGTATACCCGTATACATTTACTATACTCACTTTACTCTCTGAAATGACCATTTTATTCAAAAAGGCCTTGAAAGTTTGAAACAATCATCATTACCATAATAATCATCATCAACACAAAGACAATCACCGTGTATGTGCGCCCCCAGTCGTCTTCATCAACTCAACTCCGCTTTGACTTGGGCTTATTATTGTACACTACCTAATTGTTGTTTCATGATGATGCCGTCAATGCTGCCTTTGTTGTTCAAGTGACCTGTAAAGGTTCGCTCATTCCCTCCATCCTCTTTATCATTCGACACTATCACCATCGTCTTCAACGTGCGGTTTTTTCTTGGTGGTTTGGTTATCCCACTGTATCGCGTACTCTTCACAAGTAAAAAGTTATTCCTCCCGCGGGACTTGGCTCTACTGTGACAAGCGCATATATATCAAAATCTTTTGGTAAAGTGGAGAGCGTGAAATTATTTTTTTAGAAATTCAAGAAGGAGAAATTTTTTAAATAACTTAATCCAAGACGTCAGTGAATAGAGTTTTCTTGTGAATTACGTACGCAAGCAAACACACTAAATGAAACTAATTTTCTTTGGAAAGGGATTATTCACGGAGACTGTGACGTATATGCTCATTCTTGTAAACAACTCCTTAGGGAGGGATCTTTTACAATAATACTGTCATTAGGTTACATTGCTGATTAAGTCATTGTCGAGAATTTTGTCATCAGAATAATGATCCTAATAGTAAAGTAAGTGTAGGTAGCAGGTAGGATTACAAGGATATTTGACTACCACATCGCGTTGTGTGTCTGACGATACTGTGATTGTTATAAACGTTGATTGCCGTTTTTTCCTACCCGACTACTAACTCCTTGAATTTGTCATTATCACCATCAATGTTTATTGTTGTTGGTGGGTTGCTTGTGATTGTTGTGACAAGGAGATTAAATTGATCTTTTAAAGATAGAGAGAGAGAGAGAGAGAGAGAGAGAGAGAGATGAACATGATACCTTGTATGCTAGCGTTTGTAGTGACATGACAAGTGCAAAAGTTGATCAAGGAGAGAAGTAATTACTTTGTGTGGTGCGCTGTTAGCAGTTTTTAAACCCTCTCCTGTTTGATTTGGTTTTTACTTGGCGATCGTCATCATCAACATCAGCAGCAGCACAACCACATTGTTGAGTTGATTGAAGAGATTATCTCTGCAGCGTTTCTGTTACCTTCGTACTTTGCAGGTGAGTGAAAAAATGGATGAAAAATGAGTTTAAATATTTAACGACTTTACTTTTACGCATGTACGCATACGTCTGCCGTTTAAAAGCCAGTCATTCGATGACATGGTGTTTTGGTGCTGCTACAAATGATGGAGGCTGATCTTATTTTAGCCCCTCGTATAGTCTCATGGATTTTATTTGCCTTCCCAGGTTCCTTTTCATTAGTTTCACAACAGCGCACGCAGTAGTGATTGTATAGGATAATCAATCCTTAACAAGATGTAATTCTAATAGTGTTATGTTACTTCTTTTTATGACAATGATGCTGGTGATAATTTTTCCGTTAGACACGGTCTGGTCTAGTATACGACTACGATCAATAAAAAAAGGAGTTGAT
Source organism: Callyntrura sp. NNG-2020 (assembly GCA_027744055.1). Lineage (NCBI taxonomy): Eukaryota > Metazoa > Arthropoda > Collembola > Entomobryomorpha > Paronellidae > Callyntrura > Callyntrura sp. NNG-2020. The sequence goes on along the minus strand of JAHZNE010002860.1, from coordinate 5,632 downwards.
TTTTTAACTCTAGTTTACAATCCTCGTTTTTGACATTAGCGACGCCATAAAATGGAAATATGTGAATTCCATCAGAGTTATACAATCCAATACACGGATTTCAGCATTACAATAGTGATATGATTAATTTACATAATAAATAAGAAACACGACACCATAAGGAATGTTAAGGAATATGACCGTCATTTGATATTTACTACAGATATTAATATTGCCTCCGCCACGCAATATGCCAAATTATGATATTGTCTTTGATTTAGCTGCATTTTGACCATTTAAGACATTTTATGTGTTGCCACGTGAACTTGAGTCACTCAAGACATGATTGCATGGTGACTCATGTAATAGTAAAGACGTATAAAATATGAAGTCAGACTACATTTTGAAAGTCAGCTTGTCTGTTGTTAGTAATAAACAGGAAAAAATGTAACGTGCGGTTTTTTTCAAGTGCCAAGTGAGTGAGTGTGTGCATGCATTCGAAGCTTCAAAAAATTTATTTGGAAACCACCCAAAATAAAGTCATTACCAAAAGTCATATAATGCTATCTAGCAATAGCACATGCACACACACACTCCACTCCACAACGATACGCGATGCAGCTCTAACAAAATTTACTCTCCTTATATACATGGTTTAGTAATAATGCTTGTTGTGAATTAATTCAGTGGTCATACATATCAACATCATCCTGATTCTTGATTATTGTTTATTTAAAACGAAAAGTAGAGGAAAATGGATGAAACTTAATATAGAAGTCTCAGACACTATCCATATTTTGTTTAAAGGAACCTTCAAGTCATGAGGAAGCCTTGTCGAGTTTGGCTGCTGTTTAGGCCCCCATTTTTCTTTTCTTGAATAAATCAAGAGCAGTAAAGCAGTGGTTGCAACGGTAAACCATGAAGGAAAAGCAAAAAAAGTTTTACTACTCAATAGGTTGTTTTCAGCGTGTAACTGTCCTGATCTTGAGCATCATCAGTATCATCATTGATTTTGTTGATGTGTGCATTAAATGCTGAGGACAGGTATGCATACTTCAGCAAAAGAAAAAATATGCATTTTGCAAAGAGGAAAAACTTTCTCATCATCATTATCACTATCCTCTTTCAACCATCTTCGCTCATCATTTCTGTACACTTCATAAAATTTATCGCTTGTTTTGTCGACGATGATCTTGTTATTGGTTTAATAGTTTTTGTTACGAAGCTCTAACTACTGCCAGTGGATTGTCTGCCAGACTTGCTTCATTCATCCTATGCACAAGCAGCTGTAAAATAAAATCTTACGCTAGTAGCTACTGCAAGAAGTACGGAAAAATATCTGGCCTGTAACCGGCATCTGTATGAAAGTCAAATTAAGGCAGTATAACTTAGTGACCAAATTGCGCATGGTTTCAACGGAACTAAACTTAACCCCCTCTAATTTGGGGGTTGAATTCTACTTTGAAAACTAATTTCAAAACAATATATACGTTGCTTTACTCACCGAAGAATGCTGATTCCAAAAATACCTCATGTGCTCTTGTACGGCAAGTGGTTCTCTTAAATTTTGCACCCAAAAATGACATAAAATGACCTGATTTGGGACATTTTTGGGTGCAAAATTTAAGAGAACTACTTGTCATACAAGAACAAATGAGGTATTTTTGGAATCAGCGTTCTTCGGTGAGTAAAATTAGTAAGTTATACTGCCTTAAAGTCAAGTTTAAAACGAAAATCAATTTTTTCGTCCTCCCATATCTCTAAATGCGCATTCCTTTAGTATGTCGATTATAAATCTATCTGTAGCAGTCAGATTGAACACGAACATCGTTTCAGGTTCTATTTCATTGATGCTTCTTCACTTTTTTTCTCTCCAATTACCTGCTTTTTTCTACATGCAACATTAGATAGATGATAGGTACAACACAACAGCTCATTATTATCATTCTCTTTTATAACCACATTATATTACTTGAATATTATTTGTTATATGGCCCCCATAGCTAGTGGTTCCCCCTGTGCCTAATACGCTCTCGCAAATTACAGCTGTTTAAATATTAGTTTAATTGCACCTCCATTTATCAGCAACTGCAAAACGCCGGTAAACGCAGACTTTATAAAGGTAAAAAAATATTTACCGTACTTGTGATGTGATTGTGGTTTATTCTGGCAAAAAATCAATCATTAACAGCAGGTTTTGTTATTACTATGGAGCTCTTTCATTTCACGCTGGTACTTTGGACAGATTTTTCCTTGACTAAAACACAAAAGTACCTATACCTATGCTATATACCGTTTTTGTCAAGTATATTGAGCACAATCCACGTTTTTCTCATTTCCTTGTGGTAATGACAGTAGTAGTATGTGCTGCCGGTTTTTCATCAATTCATGACTGTGTTCACTTGATTCTGTCATCATTTACAGTAGCAGTCTTAATAACATGTATGTTTATCGCCATATTGTTGCCTCTGTTGTCCTGTAATGGCTGCAGAAGATTTAGTGGAGCAGATTGACAAAATGGAAATTTCACAAAAAAGAAAAACCGGCCCTTGTACAAATTTCTTTTTACAGTCAACATGTTGACTCTGAAACTGAAACATTCGAGCTTCTGATAGGTTTCAAGATAATATTATAGTGCTGCCCTGTTACTATTATAATTCCATTATGAAATCTTCCCTTGAACTATCTCCTTCCCCTTATCAGTGAGATTCTGCATTTTGATTAGATTAACCAGATGTTAAACAAATGACTTTCCTCTGTATCACAGTGATGAAAGTAGAAAGACTAGCAATTTATCCTCTATTTTATTCAACTTGCAAATATCGTCATCATCAGACAGAGAAAAACAGGTACATAATATATTTCCAACATGATGATCATTATTTTTGTCTGGTGTGATCTAGTAATTTGCGCTACTTTTTTGCTTTTATTGAAATACCAAATCACATTCGCAGCCATTTTTTATTTTCATCAATAGCTCCTCATTCCTTAAATAATGTTTGGAAATATGAAAAAATCTCACTTTTCTTTCATTTACTATTATCTTTGTTAGTGTTTTCGACTTTTTTGCCCTAACTTTGGCGAAGTGACAGACACCATTCATTCATACAAAAAGTCACAGGACACGAATCCTTTTTTTCTGTTGCGGCGGCTGTGAAGAAGTAATTTATTTTATTACCATAATTTTTTACGATGATAAAATTACCGCCACGACTGTTACTTTTTCAGCAGCAACGCGCGCAATAATACAAAATGTAAACAGAAAACGCTCTCACGTATCTTGCCATTGCGAGTCTTGTACTTGATTACGGCGGCGGCTGTGGTGCCGTTGTGTTTACATTTTTTAACCACGCACGCATGCTGCAGAATAAAAAAAAACGTTGAAAATGTTGTTTTTATGGTGTCCTATTTTTACACAGACAGAACTACTACTGCCATGACTTTGTCGATTTATTAGAAAGATAGTCCAAAGCAAAAGTAAAAAATGTGAACGAGTCACTTCCTCAAGTCATTTTTATCTGTTATTCTGAAACATTGGGTTTACTGCTTTAGCTTTACCCTAAAAAACTATTTGATTGACTATTTGACGCCGTATTACTCTTGATGACTATCGTATCCTCCTTCTGCTTCTTCACCGTCAACTCATCGGCAGTCTCGTAAATTTCATTACCTGATTTGCTCGTTTCTGTAGAGTAGAATAGAGAGTGCAATTACAACAATGCATACATGTGATCATTATTGCAAAATCTTCAATGATGAAAATGAACAAGGCTATAATGGCAATAGCAATCAGTAGGAATTTTGGTAGGGTCCCTCATTTCCTTCTTGATTTTTATATGACTGACTTAAAATTGAGGATAACTCTACAATCCACAATGTTTTGCCCACAAAAAGCGTTTATGCACTTGTGAAATACAATTACATTTCAATGCATGACTACGTCCGAGTTTGGTTGTTTTTCTGTTGGTCCGCCTACAACAGTCCGCATTCCAAGACGTGAATGTCCCGTTACCTACTCTCACATTTTTTATGCATTGGCTCTGTTCACCTGCTGGGTACGTGCGTATCCACACATTATTAACATTTCTGCATCATTTATTGCACGCGTTTTTAATCATCAAGTGTTTGGCACTTCATCATCAGAACCGATGGCTTAAAATTTCAAACGTTGTAACTGGTACGCTGATACTATGATTTCTTACTGATGAAAAGCTATTGCAATGCACTTAAATATTTAGCTGCCGGTGAGATTACACCTCTTTTCAAGTTTTAATACAAAAATTATTTATTATGCTTTTACATTCAAAACCACGAATTGCATTGATTTTTCCTGGGTTTCTTTGGCACGTATTTATATTCAGTCAGTAAATATACTCATAATCAGAGAAGCCCGTCCAATCATGAATCACGATTGCCACTGTAGAGAATGATGGTGGTAAATAATAAATAATGTGCTCGTGTAATAAAAAAGACGAATTATACCTAAGTAGTTTTTGTGTAAAATGGCTTTGTAATGTTGTCGTGAAAAATTAAAATATGCAGAGGACTGCAAGCTAAAAGTCAGTTAATATTGGCGTTGTGAATAATAATTATATTTTTTAAAGATAAATTTATAAAGGAAACGTGTTGTACGTAATAAAAATGGCTATAACCGTATGCGTGTTGTAAGTTGTAATGATCGAACAATTAACTCATTTAACGAAGCCGTAAGTTGGTACTCATTTACACTGCTTTTTTGCGTTTTAAAGATTAACGATTTACGGGTAGTATAGAAAAGATGGTTATTACGGGCGCAGAAAGCGGAATCAAGTAGATGTGCATTGAAAATGTGAGCATAGAGTGAGAGAATATTCACGAGCAAGCATTTCTAGGTAAGTACACCAGCAACAGCGTAATTTAGTTTGTAAAATACGATCATTGCAAGAAATTTCATAATTATTTCTAGGAAGTTTTAAATCCATTCATTATACAAAAAGATTATATATGAGGATATCAACTGCACTCACTCGTAATCTGTAGAACAACGAAAACTCTAGTTACAAGGACCAGCCACTTACTTACACAGAGACAGATATTGTATGGAATTCGTTTTAGATGATCGGACGTACGGATGATCAAATACGGAGATGTTGGCTGCAGCAGGTTTTTATTTTATACGTACGATACTTCCAAATATCATCAAATGACGAAACCATTTTTTTATAAATCCACACGCTTGTCGGTCTGTCTCTCCTCAAAATATCTGAAAAAACGGTTTAATTTGGTGCCTAATTTACTGAATTGATAAACTGTAAAACAGCAGGACGTCTCAAAGTGCACAGTTGAAAAATAATAGGGCAACACGAGACGGATGCTGTTAAATGGGACCAAATTTGGTATATGATTCTGCATGAAAGCAAACAGCCAACTCCAATCATTACTGTCCTTTCAAATGACTGGTTTTTGCCGCCGGCTGCTCTAGCTAATTATATATCCAACCACGTGATGCTGTTTAGCATTGCTGGGTTGTACACTTATATACAGATTATGTAGCCCTGGCCATTGGGGAGTTGACCGACAACTTCTTAAGCTGATTAGGTATGGCTGCTTAAAAGATAAGGTGTTTGCTGTTGTGCATTCGGCGACAAAATAAATTTAAAAATAGAAACCAACT
>JAHZNE010002859.1:0-14432 GCA_027744055.1 Callyntrura sp. NNG-2020 | reverse complement strand
AATTTGGCCAACGTTTAAATTTTACCCTTGCCGTTACCCTTCACCCCCTCCCCCGGGGGATGACCTCCAAAGCCCATCTACGAACTCCGCCGAGATATTGACCCAACCTATCTACTTGCATAAAGTAATTTTGAAATTCGCTGTCCTTCAAGAGTTATTGCGCTGACGAATTGCCGGACGGAGCTTCGTCCATTTCTAGATAGGACTGACTTCATCAGGTCCTAAATAACCAAACGTTCATTTCTCACTTCCCCCCGCACAAAAAGGGACATGGGAGGATTTACAGTAGTCCCTTTTGCGTACCTTGAAGTTATATAGTACACAAAGGGAAAACACAGTTTGACATTTGACCCCTCGTTTCCCGATTGACATCGCGAAATGCAAATCTGACATGTGGTCTAACGAATGTCAAAGGTGCCCTTGAACTGGAAAACCTGATTGTTTCAAAGGTTTCACATGAAATAAACCAATTTTGGTAAACAAAAAAACTAGCAAGTAATTATAACGATTCCGTACAAATTTTTCGAAATCTTCTGTATGTATGACATTCTCGTACAATGCATAGTTTCAAATTGACCTTCATTTATTTATTATGAACGTAGAATTTATCGTACGTGCTTTAATCCATCCTTAGGACACACTACTGCATGAACGTACAGAAAATATTTTTTGTATGCATTTATATAAAGAGATTGTTCATTTACATGAGTGTAAACTTCCCACTCCTACCTTCATTACTTTCACCAAATTGACACTGGTTTGAATTACTTTGAATTTCAATGGGGAACACTTGTATTACCTAAAGTCTTCGATAAATTAAAATCAATTATACAATATTGAAATTTATTTTACCAGAAGTACCTAAGATTATGTCGAGCGAAATTCATCGATTCCTAGAGGAGCTATATTGATTAGAGGCGAGTAGACAGGCAAACATAATGATCCCATAAACTGCTTTCACTTTTCCATATGTTTTCGATATTTCCAGACAAGACTCTGGTACAAACTCAGCTACAAGCTACAACATGAGGACGAATGAATAAAAATACAGTGTGGGGCATCTTGATACAGCCGTTTACAGGAAGGAAAAGTTATATCAACCTGTATGCAAATTGTAATTGCTTTCACTTTCCTACCATCATGTTCGCCATTCTTAGTTCTTATCGGCAACCCCCACTGGAACCATTGGTATGTAAATGCTTTGTTGTTTATGATCAGCTTTTACAGAGACAAATGATCGCACAAACATATTTGTACAGATGTGTGCCAAAGATGCAGCTGCGGCACTGCTTGTTTATCTGTACAGGTAGTAGGTTTTTTTAGTCATCGACAATTTTATTTTATTGTGGTCGTCGTCTACTGAATATAAGTGGTGCATCATATTTATACTTACAGAGTAGCAAACAGGGTTCTATTTGTATAATCAGCAAAATTTCTAGCGAGTAGGCCATGTACCATATTTACATATTTATAATATTGATAAGCAATATACACTATTTTATGGAAAAAGTGTGAAAGACGTCGCAGACAAGTTGGAATTGATAATTCTATTTTTGCAAACTAATCAAACATAAGCATTTACCCACACACATGCAAGCACAAAAACTGATGTTCTTTATATTTAAAAAAATGTATTTATGAAGATGGAGTCGGCAGATCCCCACATCGATAACACTTGCAATCCACCGGCTCTTTGAGATTTATAACGAAATTTTCTTTATCTCCCGTCAATGTTTTCCCGTTGGAGTCGTAACATTTTGTCAAAGTGACAGCTCTGGATCGTAATGTAGACTCCCGGCAGCATTGACAATCCTGCAGAAAAAAAAACAATAGGCACAAAAATGAAAAATGCTCCATTATAATATCATGTTGAGAAAAAAACTTTTTTTTCATTTCATTTGATCCGTCACACACACACGGACCGCTCCGTTGATCGACGGACACACTCTGTCTGGTCCGTGAATCTGAGCTGCGATTTGGGATGCGAAGTTGAGTTTTGTGTATTGTATAATGAATGAGTGCATGAATAAAAAATGATCATACCTTATAAAATCCCGTGTGGCTGACTGCAGAGGGACGAACCCTCGATTGGCAGCTACCTTCACACTTACTAACAGCAACCTCTCCTTCACAAGTCCGTTCCAACTGCCCTCCAGGTTGATAAATTTCTAAAGTCATACACGAATGAGCACCAACTTGACATGACATGTAATATGTATGCTAATTTTTATATTTCACGAGAAATGCATCTACATAAATTAAGTTTATCCTCAGACTTTGTAGAACATGACGCGTCTTTGTAAAAAAACGATAGGTGATTGCTATTGGTTACCTTTAATGATGTGAATAGAAGACGGTAGAGTCTCGCAGGCCCAGATCGTCGAAAGCTGCATCCCCAGGATCAGCAAAACGAACAGGGATCCTCTTCCAGACGTCCATCCTGTTACGTATTCACCCCGCTTCATTCTGCGTGACAAAATGTAACATTACCCCGCGTGACGTCTATAATCTATTTTATTATAAAATTTCTACTATTGGATAAACACCTTGTTGAAATATTCAGGCTGGATAAGGTGTTAATCCAGCCGGTGCGTGGTGTCAGCTTCTAAAAACAAATGAAATACTTTCTCCTTCGGATTATCTTCACAATGACAGCGGCTTATTCAAAACGTACACTCCTGTCTTCACGTTCCCGCATTGTGACGACTTGATGTGGGGTGCAGAAGTTTCGCTTTGACTTCTGACCCGTTGTCTTGTCGTCTGACGAGTGAGCCGGAAAGGGGTAATAGGAAGGATTTTCATACCAGTCGAATAACATAGTTGGGTATTAATGCGTAGGCAATTATCAAATTCCTTACAGAATAACCCGAGATTAGTAGCGATATTAAACAAACAAAAAAGAGTTTATTCGAATTACTTGTCCCTAATGGTAGTCTGAGTATATAGATGTAGGTGTGTATGCCGTAATATTCCCAACGTGCTTATTGTGCTCATTACTGTTACGGATCATAAAAATGCGTGTGTTTAAATCGACTGTTTTCATTAGAAGCTCTACATTCCATTCCAAGTTACAACGTAGCTTTACGATGATGTGATGACAGCGTCTTGCTGTGCGATATTCAGGGAAAACAATACAACATGCAATTCCACTTTATCATTCCGTTCGTCATTGGCGTCATCTAGTCATCAATTTACTTTTTTTATGTTCATTGTTTGGTTTGTCATGCTCGCTCCGTGTTTGTAGAGCAAATGTCTTTCAGTTGTGTTGTGTACATAAATATAAGTAGGTTTGTGTCGTGCATCAATCAATATAATACCTATAATCTGGCGCGTTAGTGTTTCGCAAAACCTACTTATGTCTGTCAGTTTGACTCTCTGGAATCTTCTATTTTTGCCCTATTGTCTCCAGCATGCCATTCCGCATTGTATTCCGTGCTAAACCGTTCGTTTAGAACTTTCTAAAACATCGTCTCCTAAAAACTTTGTGCCTGCTGTCAGTAGTCGTTTACTCTCTGTTGAAAGTCATTTCTCTGTCAACAGCAAATTATAGCCCACACACACAGACAAGGCCACATCTCTCATATAGGGGAACGCCAAAACAAAGTAAATCAAAGGATCATAAAAAACATTACAGACAAATCCTGACAAAGTGAGTTATTTTACGGCATTAAGTAGCCATAAAAGTGGAAACTAGAAAAGTGCATTTTCAGAGGTAAACAGCAGCAAAAAGGAAGAGGACGACACAAAACGGTAAAAGTTGCTTAATGAGTCAGCCGTCAAATGGCAAAATCTTGTCTCTGTGTCAAGACTCTCTCTCTCTTGGTCTCCTTAAACCGTGCGGACCAGTACTTAACGTGAAAGACAGTTGAGTCTCAGCCTGCCAAGAAAAGAGCGAGAACTCAGAGAGAGAGAGATAGAGAGAGCGAGATGACACCATTGAAGGGGTTAAAATGGCAAAAGTGATTTCCCGTTGTGCAAAAAACTCTATAGACACGTAAAGCCTTTATATGCCCAGCTGCCATAATAAGTTTCCATTCTTGTGCCCTGTCCTCTCTCCCCAAAAAATCGTATATAGCACAACAGAGCGTATTACATTACTTATTACATCGTCGTGGCATGTACCAACGATCTACATTTTTTGCCTTATTTTCTTTTCAAACATCCTCTGCTACTTGGCATCTTTTTGGCAGAGGAGGCAGCAGCAGCAGCAGTGTGATGTGACGATCACGATGATATAATAGTCCTGTTGTTGTAGTCGCGGTGGTAGTAGTATGGTGATAAGTACTAGTTTCATGACATTTTCAGAGACGCTAGACGCTTTTAGGGAAATCATTTTTCTTCGTTCCTGCTGCTTCTTCGCTGATCCTGTTTGTGGTGGTACACCAATGAACCGTCGTCGTCCTATCCTTATGCCACTTTGCCTTGTATCTTCGTGTGCCTTACTACTACGACGACTACTTTACTAACTAACTTTTCTACAAAAGTATTACATATTGGCAAAAAAAATCAGTTTGAGCTAAGAGATCCCGTAGGCATCCCTTTTTGGGCAGTGTTGAGATGCTCACAAAAATGGGCTGGGAAGGGAACCTTTGAACAAAGTCGTGAGTGTTTCCTATTACACGAAGAAAAAAAACTCCTTGCTCGTTTCTGTGAGCATATCCTTTTTTATATATATTATGAATGAACTAAAAACGAGAGTTGTTCTCTCGCCGTCTTCCCTGCTGCTTGCTGCCGCTGCTGCTGATGCCGTTGTTGTTAGACTTTGTTCAACAGTGGAGATCGACACCACCAACCAACGAACCAACCAATTCTCTTTCTGGTGAAGGAGAAGTCGTGTGTAGGTACATTATTAGGGAGAGAGAGAGAGAGAGAGAGAGAGAGAGAGAGAAGAAGGAAAGAAAGAATACACATCTCCTCGCATGGACATGAAATGAACTATTATTATATTACCTCCTTGTATATATCCTCCATAACGAAAAATACATAATCAGGATTGTCCATGTCCGACCGTGTCTCTTATTTCTCCCTGCTGCCTAGCTGAAATGTCTTTGAACCTATATTATGATAGGAGTGCACGCAGCAGTACACACGGAGATAAAACGGAGCAAGTTCATATGACCGTAGGAGAGCGGAGAGCGACCACGCTTAATAACATCAAGACAGGACATTCATAGGAACCATACCACCACCACCAACAAACAACACCAGCACGAAACTCACAGAAAGAAAAAAAAATACATGTAAAAAACCATATTAGACCTATACAACACCATTATTATCATCGTATCATCATGGTCTTTTAGACTGCTCTCTCTCTCTCTCTCTCTCTCTCTCTCTCTCTCTCTGTATCCCCTGACTTCTTGCTGTTTTCTTTCTTGTTGTAAGTCATATTGGTATGGAACATTACAAGAAGCAGGAGAGTGAAGTTGAAGTTGGTGTGTTTTTTGGTGAGTTTTAAGTGTGTGTGTGTGTGTGTAGTATATTACATCGTGACAATGTATTTTTTCATACAAGTAGTAGTTCCTTCTCTGGCTGGCACTTTAGTACCAGTACCAAAATGATACCACCACCAACACTTTTGCTATAAACAATATTATTACTACTATTACCCTTCTTTTTAATTTGACAAATATAAATGTCTGATAGTCTTTGCAGTCTTGACTCGTAGCTGCGATAAAGTTATTGGCTGTCAAAATAAAAAAGGCATTTATTTACGTTTTTATATAAACCTATATATTTCTTTTTATATTATTTTCTCCTGCTCGTCAAACTTATTATTATTGTATTTATACTCATCTGTAGGGTAGAAGTAGAACAAGGGAAAGAAAAGAAGAAATTTTTTGACTTGTTTACATTTTTCCATATATATACATACACACACACACTCGCTCACATTGCAATGTTATTGTTAACTTACGCCGTGAACTCGCAAAAAGGACTCGTAAGTTGAAAAGTGCCCATTTATTTCACTGATTCACTTTCTTACTGTCCATTATTATTAGGTAGTTAAAATTATAAAGTAATCATCATTTGTACATTTTGACTCTGGTGTACAAATATTATTGGAGTGGCGTGGTTTAACGTGGTGATAGTGGTCTCTGTATGTGTTTTACATGCAAAAAAGGTTCATCATCAATGACGGACTGGGAATGATGATGATTATGAAGAAGGGGTTGACGATGATGCATCATCATCGTCGTGGTGGTGGTTAGTTGTGGGGAAGATAAAAAAAAGTGCAATAACATTTTAATAAAAGTTGTATCAATGTAAATGACTTACGTGTAGATTTGAGATTAATAATAAAATATACCGTATTATCGACATAAAAAGTAAGTATATAATGGAAGAAGGCATGTAACGTCACCATTTTTAAAACTAGGAGTGTATCTCCGTCGTGTGTCTGTCTGTGTTTGGGCTTCTAGTTGCTCATTACTGCTGCATTAAGCGACCGACCCCAAGATCAAGAAGACGCAGAAGAAAAGAATTCAACGAGATCAGTTTAGTAAAATAGTTTGTTCGTTTTTGTTGGTAGTCTTCTGCTGCTCTGACATAAAGGTCCACCATTTATCAGTCTATGCAAACAAGACAGATAACAGAACATTTTTCTGCTTGTATGCACATAACATCATCATCGTCGTCATCATCATCAACATCAGCATCATCCTTTTGATCATCATCCAAGAAGAGATTACATGTAGTTAGTGGAAAATCTGTGGATAAAAAGACCCTTCCTTACCAGCCTTGACTTTACTTTTTGGTAAAATGCACAAACATCAAATTGTATGTACAATCACATCATCATCAGCATCCTGACAGGAGGAATCGTCATTACTTAATTAGTTTTGATCAGTAGCAACAACAGCGACAGCATCAGCAGCCGGATCCGTCGTCATTTTTCATTTTAGCTGTGAGTACTACCACACTGCAACAACACGTAACATCCAGCAAACAAAATTGTTTATTAAGGACACACACACAATTACCACGACAGGACATAACCTATACAACTTTAAGAGCACATCCGTTCCACATTTCTCCCTTTGTCCTGCTGGTGCAAATGTAAATTTGGTCGCTTATTTCATTATTCTCGTATCGTTCTTCCAAAACCAAATATTTATCCTCCTCCTCATCATCGGCTACAACAGCATCATGAAAACTGTAAATGGAACATGTTATTGTCGTCGTTAGATTTCTTCTTTGAGACATTTTCTGTGTGTGACGACAACAACAACAACGACAGCGACGACAACATTCGAACAGATATGAAATGAAGTTCAAGGAATTGGGAATGTAGACATTTTGAAACCGGAGGGGAACGGATACCTACACACTCACACAAGTGCTGACGGAAAACAACAATCCGGTTTCTCTCTCTCTCGTGTTTACCCAAATTAGACAAAGAAAAAAATAAAATTGTTTATCCAGTGTTGACGACAAGAGTGAAGAATATGTGAAGAACTTCGGAGCAGTGAGCGGCTCGCAGCTTGATTACTCGTAGGTAGCTGTAGGTAGGTAGCTAGAGGAGTAGCACATGCAAATCATGAGTACAAATGAAAAAGTTGGTAGTTCAAAAACTCAATGTCAAATGTGTGTAGTCGCTAGAGAGGAGAGGGAAGAGGCACATCTATGATTTTGTATAACAAGCAAGCAACGTGGTAGTACGAAGGTTAAAAATAATTCCTGAGTTTGACGGAAACGTGTGACGTTTGACATCACCGCTATTCTCCTCTGAAAGTTTACAATTTTTGTAATTATATTTTTAATAGCTAAATTCAGAAATTACTCACACGTGTACTAGTATAAATTATGTGGTAGGAATGTGTGTACTAGTTTTTCTTCAGTCATAATATATACATACATCTATATATACCTAGATATATTTTATGTAAATCATGATGTCAATCAAGTCACTTACAAATAGGCAACCGGAAATTCAAGTGCAGCTTTTTTCCGTTTGATAATAATAATAGTATACATATTTGCAACAAAATACTGCAACGATTTAATAGCATACTTTAGCATTTAGAGTAAAAAAATTACTCGTAATATAATATTATAGAAGAAGGAAAGGTTAACGAAACAATTACATACCTTATTCTACCAAAAATACCAAAGTGTTCCATTCAACTGGATTCTTCAGAGTGATAATGTAAAATAAGGCTCAGCATTGCATGAATCACGTAAGTGTGTACCTTATTATTGTAGCGCCAAGCGCAACTACTATGACCATATATATATATTATTTGTATCCATTGTTGTTGCTTAAATTTTTTTTACCATCTACATCCATTCAACTGTAACAACGCCGTTGTTGTATTATGTTGGATGTCTTGTGTGTGATATTTGCCAAGAGATGAAATATTACACATTTTAGGCATACTGTGTGCGCACGTACCTACTCCAAATAATTGTCACTTAGGTGTGTAGCGTGCATGTCAGAAGGTAAATTAACACAGCAGGGGCTCTTGTTAAAAGCTCGAGATTATATTTGCATATTAAACAACCATGAATCTGTTTCTTACTTTCGCGTATTTCACATTGAGTTACATTGATTTAATGACCCCTTCAACGAAAATGATGCTTGTGAGACAATTATGAAGAATGTTACGTTTCTTGGTGGAGTTGGGGCTATTGAGAGGGGGCAGGGAGTGCAAAAAAAACTGTAAAACAATTTTTTATAGGTACCAACACGTTTGGACACTGAAGTGTCGTAGATCATCTATCACACAAGTAAATATTAATTTTATCCTACCATATTATCATTCGGGAGGATATGTAGCGGGGACGATCAACCTTTTCGTCATCCAAATCCAAATACATTTTTCGTCTTCAATTAAAATGTTTTTTAAAGACAACCTACGCTACGACGTACAACGTACGTCGACTGACACTGTCGCTGCTGCTGCTGCGGCGCGCTATCATATCGCACCGCACCACCACCCCGTATAAGATTACTAATTGCGTGCGCATGACTAGCATTGTTCTTTTTTTGCCAGTGTAGATGCTTCAAGGGTCAATTAAATTAGCAGAACATGCAAACTTGTTTATTACGTGGATGCCCAACCTGTTGTGTATTATAGTTGATTGATAGTCTCTCCTGCTATTCGTCATATAGTCATCAACATCAGACTCATTGCCAGGAGAGAAGGAAAGATATATAAAAAATAACAAATAGGATACGACACTCCACGCACACACACACACACAAGCTTTTATCTACCATTTACCTTGATATCGATGCTGATGATGATGATGCTGATGTGCGTTTTCTTTAAACTACCAGAGTGCACGAAACTTCTTACCAACTACTTAACGACGGATAACCATAAAAAACGTTCTAAAATGCAAAGAATCAATAAATATCAAAAGAGTGTGGTGCGTGGTCCTTTTTATGTGCTCTTTTGATGGCTAATCAGTATTCTCCATTGAAGGCAGTCCGATGATTACACAGTGCAGTAAGCACACAAAGGATTATATTATGCAGTCTCAATTTACGGTATGCTCACGCACCTTCCATTAATAACGTGGAAAACAATAATGTCATCATGATATTGATTGATTGTCCAATCTAAATGAAAGTTGTGCTCCGCGTGTGCTCCTCGTAAAGTTCACATTACATTTATCTCCTTCCTTTTTATTGTCCGCTGGCTGTCCGTCGTTTTGCATTAAATTCCATTCCGCATTGTACAGGTAGGTATGCACGTGATAGGTATTTATTTATTTCTTCACTTCCCTTTTCCAGCGGCAATGGAATGCCGCATGGCGTGCCAAGTGTGCAGTATTTTTAGTTCTTTTGCATGATGGACAGGGTCCATTCGCAACAATAACGTCGCATAATGCCTAGGTTAGGTGCACTACTACTGTAATTGGTAATATATTACTTCATCATCATCATCATCATCAGTACTCACACACACCCAAGTAGCAAATGGCGCAGTATGCATAATAAAAAATGCCTATGAATGCTACAGTTCCAGAATATTCTCTCTTGCCCTTTTGAAGGATAATAATAATCTCTTCGCTTTTAATTGAACTAAGCGGCGGACGATATGTCTGAATAGACAACCCACTAATGATTTACGGTTTTGTTTTCTTGTTTTCTCCTAATTCAGGTTTCTTATCACGGAGCATTTGAATTCATCATCACTACTCTCTACGTTTACTACATCCTTTTTCTGCCTACACACTGAAAAAAATATTATCAGCAGCTATTTATGTATTGATAACCGATTCACGGAGTGCATTTACAAATTTTTTATACACGTATGCCACGACAAGTTTTGTTAGTTCATTCAGCTTTAATATTTTTGCAATCAACAAATCAAGATAATTTTTTATATTTAGAAAGATAGTTGTTAAAGTATCAATACGGTACAGTATATATATATTTAATGTATGTGTAAAGCTTCAAATGTCGTGCTATTACATACAACGACAACAATTAAGAAGATGAAACCACAACTAGTCTTAAGGCAGCTGCAATGATAATGATGATAATCAACCGGTGTGTACGAGTAACTGCTTTCAAGCGTGATCCCACTGTAGTAATTACGTTTACAAAAGCAACTACCACTATTGTTAGAATGGATAGTACTAAAAATAATTATTGTCATTAATTATATATACTAAGCTTCTTGCTAAGAATCAAGACAAGGTTAAAATCAAGTGGTCACCATCATCATCATCATGAGGATCACACGGCTAAGACAACCACGTCAGTTGTTGTAAACACGGCCGTATTAGTAGCGTTTAAAGTCTTTCAGAGAATTAATTTTTTCTACGGAGAAAAAGTACCGGAATCCCCCTTGAAACCACACACTCTCTTTTCTCTTCGTTCTTTGAAATTTCTTTGAAACTTGTCATCATCAACCTCTGTGGTGGTCTGTGTGCGACACGTCTGACAAAAAAGTATCTCTATGCAAAGTTCAAGAAAGCGGATAATCTCAGACATCCCCCGCACAAAAATGGACCACAGAGTGAAAACGTTTGAGAGGAATTGGAGATGGACCGGAGAACGATTTGAAAACCCCGAGCTGGAATCCCTCTTCCAGCGCTACTCAGCCAAAGTTCAGAATCGATCAGCGTACCTCATTTTTGCTATCGGCAATGCCATTCTTGCTCTCATATTCTTCCGTTTCTCTGTTGAAACGTTGGCAATGGCCTGTACGTTTGTCACGTTACTCGGCCTTTGGGTGTTTCAACAGTTGTACGGGAGGGAGTGGATTCTCACCCTCGCATTCCTTGTGTTCTCAGCATTGTTTGTAGTGATAGGAGTCCCCGCTCCTATTCCGCATCGTTTAGGTAAGTGAAGGAAAAAAAATAATGCGCATTATTATCGTTATACTAGGTAATAAGGGGAAAAAAGACCATCGATCCATCTTGTTTTTTTTGTGTGTCCATTGTCCTGACGGTGACGGTGATGTCATGTCACGACGGCACCTACAAACCTCGCGTTTGTCCTCTTTTTCGCGAAATAATAATAGCTTTCTTTTCCTTTTACAAATCTGTATAATCTTTTATGCTCAAATGCTATTCTGTCTCTTTATTGAATTATTCAAGGAGTCCCATTGGTTGCTGCAGAGGGAGCCTGGGGAGTAGCCTATGTCATTTTCATAATCTTCGTGTCTCTCGAAATCCCCTTGTCCGTAGCCATTTTTGTCACAATAGCCATGACCGTAGGACACACCCTGAGTGCCATACTGTTCGCAGATGCGTTCCGCTACATGCAACTCTCTGAAATTCTTGCAAATAATCTGACATGGCTGGCAATCGCCATAAGCGGCTACTGGATCCATAGGAGATCGGAAGGTGCCACGAGAAAAGCCTTTCTTGACACTCGTCAATCCATCCAAGCTAGATTGGCTGCTCACGATGAAAACGACAAGCTTGGTAAGTGGAAACTAAAAAAAATGCTCTACTGTACATCGTACGTACAACTAACTACTTGGTTAAACCATCTTATTCCTTCCCCGTCCCGTCGTCGTCGTAATAACTGCATATGTACATATATGCAAGTGTACGTTCTCACTTTTATCTTTACGATGAGCTCAATTTCCATACTATTTGTATTATCGGAAAGTTTACACTTGAGAACACACGGGAAAGTTAAGGAAAAAGAGTTATCTACTACTACGAGTACTTCACCTCAGCAGTTGTTCTAAACTGCTCTGCGATAGTGGGGAAAACTCCTTGAAAAGTATGCGCACACAATCAGCGGAAAAATCCCATAACACACTTTGTTTTCTCATTCTTTTGTGATGTGTGCATGTCGAGCGTAAATAAATTTGGCATATATATCCGTACCAGTTTAGTTGAAGCGTTTCACACATACCGTAAATACTTCTCTTATGGGCAAAGCGCCATTACTTGAATGGGAGGATGTGTGAAAACATCTCACATCCTCCTATAATTGGAATTGGAAACTATGGTCAATATTGAAAGCTTTACAAGCAAACGTGTTATTACGCTCAGATGATGATGAAGCTCACAAAACCCTTTTTTATTTTTTTTACAATTTTTTTTTCTCTCTCAAGCAAACACAACATGCAGTTTTTCCCCCAAGAGGACATTCATTCTTACTTAGTGTTCATGTCTGTAAAGAGTACCTAAAATAATTTCCTGGTTATTTTTGTGTTTTTTTCTCTATATCATCTCGTCTTCTGTTGTTTACTGCTTCACGCCTGATGAAAATATGTAGAAAGACCACACATTTTGCACTTATTTTATATACTTTTTCTGCTTGTTTCTTCCTTCTCATATGCATCTCCCGAGTCTTTTTCTCGCTTCATCATTTTTATTAGTACGCACACTTTTTTCTCTCTGTTTATGAACTCCCTCTCTGTCTCTCTCTCTCTCTCTCTTTCTGCTATTTGTATAATATGCCATTGCGGTTGTTGTTAATGCTATCCTGTGTGCATTTTTTCCTCCTTAAGCGTCTGTAATGTAAACGTAAAAAAAAGATGCGCAACCCATGTGCAGTTATTCCTGTAGAAATTCCTGATAATCCTACCCCATATGCGCTTTCAAAAAAGAACGCGACTTTTCGGCTATAAAAAGCAATGTGAGTGTACTCGTATTGGATTTTAAGGAGAAAAAAACGTTCCTGAAAGAGAATACCAGTGGTAATAAGTGAAGTGACGTGATGATGATGGTATAAAATTTAACATGGTGTATAAATGGCAGCAATAACACTATTTATTCAAATGCAAGTTTACATGCATGTGTGCAACCATGATGCATGATGCATGTCCTTCATTCTAATGTGGCATTTTAGTTGGGAAAGAAAATAGAATTAGAATGATACGACGGATATACACAAGTTTACTGTGTACTTCTCTTTCGCTTTCGATGCTGTAAAAAATGTGAAGAGTGAATATATCTCTCTAGGTAGACGTGTGTGATGTGATGTGTGTACTGCTGTTCAAGCGAGCTTCAAGTCGTTTCATGGATGAATGTTGTAAATGTAGTAGAGTAATATATCTTGGGAGTAAATATTGAGACGAAAATGAAACTTCAAGTAACGACGACTTGGAAGAACACAGATGGAAAAGGAAGCAGTAGCGACAGGAAGCTTAGAATAATTGAACTAAAAAGCCGGTGCTGCTGCAGCTTAGGTCGGTGGAAATCAAATTTACTGTCACAACACAAGCTCATGTTAGAATCCGTGTGTGTGTGCCTAGTGGAAGGAATTAGTTGCGTGGGTTGAGTGTGATACCAGGGAAGAGAGAACGTGGAGACAGGAAGAATGAGTCGCATCTTCCGTCCTCCGTTTTGTTCCACCGACAGTGTGCCACCACCACCACGGCACGGTACTCGTGTGGAAGACAAACAGGCTAACTTTCTTTGCTTATATTTACATGCATCATTCAGTTCATACATAAGTCACATAACAAACAACTTATCACATTACATCTAGTTCTACTAGACACTAGAGAGAGAGAATGTCGGAAAGCAGGCGAAGATAATGCAATAAAGCCTTAGACAGAGACAAGGCAGGACCAGCAGCAATAAAACAAAAAGAACGACAAAAAAATGAGTGGAGAGCGAGAGAAAAAACTGAAAGAAGCGAGAGAGAAGTTTGAGACTTGGCGAGAGAGTGAGTCACCAACGAAAAACTCGTCACATAAACAACACGGCATGTTAAACAGTCAACAGTAGTAGTAGTAGTAGTAGTAGTTAGGAGCGAAGGCTGAAACAACTTTTCACATCTTTTCTCAAAATCTTGACAGAATACCGAAGAACCTCTCTGAGAATATGCGCCCGTCCATAATATTGGTTTCGTTTCTCCTCTACATTCATGCTAGACACGTACGATATTTAAAGTGCGGAGTAAGTAATAGCAGTGGTCTTAAAACCTCAAAAGTCTGCAAAGAGACGGCTCGGCAGAAAGAAAGGCTTTCAATTGAACTAAACATGCAGAGTAGCAGTGTGTG
>JAHZNE010002858.1:0-18937 GCA_027744055.1 Callyntrura sp. NNG-2020 | reverse complement strand
TATAATATAGGCTTTGGATGCTTGTAAAACTGTAATGCGGCTTTATTGCCAATATTGATAGGATTTCTAATATGCAGACGAATGATTGGTGTTACATATACAAAGTTTACATAAGCTGGATGGCCGGTGAGTAATTATTATTGTACACTTCATTCAGAGACTGGAGTAGATCGTTAAATAACACTTTTATGTTTTAACTGCGCTTGTCGCCACCAATATCACATAACATCTGACAAAAAGTGATATTATCATACTAACATCATGTACGCTGTCTTGCCAACATCTTCCAACACAGCAACGCTAAAACGTTATGCTTCATATTCCTTACACAAATAAAACGTCACTTCTATATACGTACGTGTTTTGAAACAACATAAGAGCCAGATATACGCGTAAAATGCACAACGTAGCAAAAACTTGTAAGTATCAAATTATCCCGCTTCGGAAGCCAAGCTCGTAAATACATCGCCAGATAGTTTTTATGTCAAATGGCTCATAAATAAACCTCACCAGTGACAGTTATTTACACACGCGTTGGTTCACAGTTAGCAGATTGTTTTCATTCAATAAACTAAAGTTAAGTGTACCATACGACTAGCCTATCGGTATTGCGTTGCAATTTACTTATTACTGCTGGGAGACATGAGAACTGCTCCATTCTCAACCATCAGATCCATTCCTGAGAGTCTTTTGAGAATATCAGTTGTTGAGTTCACGTTGTAGTGAATTGGGTAGCTGACCACTTGTACGGCATCGTAGCCTAGTACATCTTGAAGGAAAATGGCGAATGCATGAGTGACAAGCTGGTGACCCAGGCTCTCTTGAGAAGTTTCCAAGGTCAGGTTCCACATCTCAATCCCATTAATCGTCTCCACTTGTAAGAACTGCCGTGGGGCTGAAAATAAAGGAACAATTTTTCATTCCAAAAATAGTAGGGTCCAGAGACTGACAAATGGTCGGGTCTGAGTTATCTAGCTCTTCTTGTCAAACTGAGTTGCGTAATACGTTTATACTCCATTTTGGATCAACTGGTTCCGCATTTGCTCATTCATTTTGGTGGTAACTCACAACGTAAGTAAGAAAGTACCTGAAGCTAGGACGACGTTAACACGTGTAATAGGGTTATGACGAAATTTCCAATTCTTGCATTTAAAAAAATGATCACGAAGAAAAATGAGCATCTGTTACTGTGATGTCTGCAGGTATAGCAACGGCTGTTGATGTGAAAGAGAATTTTGTAATACATGAATTGTAGCAATGTCCTCGTTTGCAATTTTCTCCCACACTGATATCTAAATGCCACTACCATACTCTGTGTAAAACATCAGCTCCTTTTAATTTTGTACATGCCTAAACCACCAAAACTACAGCTTGCGTGAGTTGATAGAAGAGCTAAAACAAGATGTAAGAAAAGTACACCTGTGCCCCTGAAAACTGCCGGTTCCTATTGCAGAAACGACATTGCTGAATAATTTATTAAAACAGGAGAGTACTAGCGTGCTGTATTTAAATGTTTAAAAAATTCATGTTGAAACGATAATAAAGTAAAATACAGGAAGCTTACTATGCCGTTTTACCAAAATAAAAGTTTCTTATGTACTAACATATATGAAGATTTCGATTTTCACCCTTTCATGTCCCTAGTAGAATGCTTTCTCATCATTTATTTCGTACTAACACATACTCAGCTAACTCGCAGTAACATGTTACGCTACATAATTGACAGGGAAAGTAACACTAACAAAAAGTGCGAGGCTCCTTTGGTCTTGAACTTTCAAGGAAAACTTGTAAAACCCGTACACTTCTTGGTGAACTTTGTAAAAGAGAAGCTTTCACCCGGGTCTAGATTCAATAGAACAAACACAGTCAAGCCTAGATGCTTGAAGAAAAGCGTAGGTTGCATCAGAAACCCGACTTGAATAAGAGAAAGGAAGTTCGGAGAAAGTCTTGCTTACCTTTCACATGCCCCAAGCATTTGTTTGGCGTCACATGAGCCACTAGACCGGATATGATGGTTATTAAATGAAGGAGGTTTGTAAGGTTGTGTTTGCGAAACAGCATGGTTGACTAGTTATTCATTCTATTTTTCAATCACTGCATCAGAAATCTCAGTGGTGGTGGGGCACCCTTTTGTTGGAAATGTGTCAGTCAATAATAATACCCTTGACTAGAATCATTCGAGTTGAAAGACGTGTGTATCCAAAAACCGGCGACGGCTGGTAAAATCCATTATGCAGCATACGTGGATAAATGATTTTCACGGCGTATTTTCCTTGCGGTCCATTTCCTGTAATTTAAACATATTTTTATTTACTTTGTATAAGGTAATAATGGACAGAGAAGACTTATCCACATAAAAGGGGTACAAGAGAGAGAGGGGGGAGAGAAAGAGACTAGATTTGAGATTTCAAAGCTACGCCGCAACACAACAAATCTACTCAAACGATATTGCACCTTTAACTTTGGGGATAATGTGGTTTTATTTATAAATGTATGAATGCTGACGCAATTCTTAAGCTATCCTGTAACAAAACCAAGCCTGTCGAGTTATGACATTGTTCTTTCATTAATTTTGGCGTAATTTAATCTTTGTGCATTCATCTCCATGCACACAGACAAAGTAGTTCAATGAACTATACCATCATCTTTTAATTGCTTACTTCCCTAGACTACAATAGCAGTTCCATTTTAATTCAAACGACTTGAATAAAAACAATTATTCTGCTCACAAGGAAGGTCAAAAACGAAATACGAGAGGTGTCATAGTAATAGAGCGGATATCCTGTTTTCCCTCAGATTTATTATGTCTGTAGTGTGTTCTTTATTTCATTAAAGCTACATTAGTAATGTTTTACGTACAATTTTATTTCTGCTTCGTTTAATTAAAAAAGGAAAACATGGAATATTTAAAAGGTAGCGAGTACAAGAACGATCTATTAATATAACACAAAGTTGCGATGAGTTCCTAGCCTATTGTCAACATTGTGTACGTATACCGCCTTTGTTATATCGTGGAAGACTAAGGTGGATGTATTTGGAATTTTTAACTATTCTTAATACGTATGTAACCCAAAGGTCAGTGTTGCAAGCATCCCAATATTTTATATCTATCATATATCGTAATGTTTACAAAACAAAGCATTCCATAATGTAATTTGGAATTTATTCTTTATCGTAATTTTCTGTAGAGTAAAGTAGAGAAACAAAATATAGTAATTCAACATCTACAATGGGGATCTACACGCATAATTTTTAGTATTATCTGCCTACCTACGATGAATGACTCAACTACTACATTTGTTATACTTCATGTACCATTCTTTAGTTGTAAGTAGGATTTTGTGCAAGCGTCATCGAGTAATTTGTGAACACAAGCAAAAACAAACGGCCGTTGGCCAATTATTTGTATTATAACCCATTACGCTTAAAAATTGCTGACTTAATGTAGAAAATCGTAACTTGGAACAATGGTTCTCTCGTTATTAAAATGGAAAAACACAAATAGAATTCCTCGTAAAAACAAAAGGTCTATCATGTTTTCATAAACCAGTTTCTTCATTCTTAAAAATAGAGTTAAAAGCTACACACAGGCACACTGCTATAGCATCCCTGTCGAAATGAACCTGCAGCGTTAATAAATTCCATAACCATTTCAAATTTAGCCATTGGAAGACGTTTTGTTGTAGACACGGTTTAAAATAGTGCAATAACAAAGGTGCATGCTTTACCATAAAAGGCACCAGTCTAAATGCACTACGTAACTATGAGACAATCAACCATATATTATGTAACCTTATTCAGAATAGGCGAATTCCAAGGTCATTTGTCATAAATACTGTGCTGAATTCGCCTGCAAATATACTTTATTTTTGTCATGTACTTACAATGCTGTTAATGCTGCACACATATTCATATCTGAAAAGATTTAGCCCACCACACCAGAAAATACATGCCAAGCATTGCATTTTACATTAAACTAATTTGCTAATAGAAACCCTTGGACTGTTCACTCTGCCGCATCATAATCTTTATTATTGGATTTTATTGCGTTAGCAAATAGTAGTAGTAACCAGATTATTAAACATAGTGGTACTGGTAGTACTATTTGTAGATAGGTACAATTTTTCTTTTCCAGTTCATTTTTCATCACATCATCATAATCACTATATAGCATAAACTGGTAGGGTTATTCAGTTCATATTCACGTATAATTTAATAAACATGATAGTGCAATCTGCAACGCGGCGGTCTTTAATACTCCAGTGCAGAAAGCAAGTACTCTTTGAGAGAATCTTGCAAAGCCTAGCAAAAAAACAGGCAGTGTCTGCTTATTACGCAGTTAGCAAGTTTCATAGAAGTGAATAGAAGATATACAAAGACGTGTAGGTTGTTGAGAAGTTGGCAAGCTAGTGACATTAAGCGCAGTTTTATAGTAGTAGGGAATGGTAGCATTCCAGTCACATAATATCAGTTTCTTGTTGTAGCTGTATAGCATTTTGTTTTCATTTTTCCATCAATGCAACATTGTATTTTCAGAATGGCTACACAACACGTAAACATGGTATGTGGTGGAGAGTGTCAGAGTACGGTTCCGAGTTTTTTCTGCTACTTTTTATACCAAGTAGCACTTAGGTATGCTCATTTTAGAATTTACACAAAAACAACTCGTCAAGAGTTCGTCGGGCTATTTGCATGCTTTTGTTGCTATTTTTATTCTCCTGTTTATTTCAAATAGTGTTGATACGTGAAATGATTGCGCACAAGGGGTGTAAATGCTAATATAGCATTGGCAGTGAAAAATATTGAAAGATTTTAGGTACGTGGAAAGGTGCGCATTTAACAAAGAAATTGGCTCTACTTACTCTACTCTGTATTAAACGTACTTGAACCCGAGAAAATAACTTTGGGTGTTTCACAACCAGTGGGAAAGCATGTGTATTTGTGCATGCATCTTTGTCCTTCTTTAGAATGCTGATGCTGACTGACTTGTGACTCTTGTGAGTGAATTAGGTCCAGCTGCCCAAATATTATGGTCAAGTGCGTTGAATAACAAGTATCTTTGTAGAAACAAGTAATGCTACTTTTCACCATTATACATTCCCATTCTCAACACAATTCACAAATAGCAAGCACGACGTCTTTTTAGAGTATCATAGATATGTGCACTTTGAGCCTTGAGCTCGTTGAGACGACGGGGCTAAAAATACCGAGCGGAAACTGATAAACCGTAGACACATCTTATTTAAATAATTATTGTCAATTTGAAAGTTGCAAGTATGACATCAGTGTCTGTTCAATGTCGGCATAGCATTAGTTTACATACTGATTGAAGTTGCAGACGGAATCGATATGGGGTGGCTAAGGCAACTTCGTTATGAAGAGAAATTGACGCTCATAAAACGTGTTGATGTATACGATTTGCTCCTTGTAGAGTGAACGCTATTTAGGTATACTATAAGGTCACGTAGCATTTACAATAATTAGGTATGTAAAATTTTGTTCTAAGACTTATTATGTAGAAAGAGCAAACACAGAACGTTTACGAGAAAGTAACCTCTAACGCGACTATGCAAAATTACACAATGTAGGTATATACACCCGTTCATATTGATGTTGTCATGTGAATAATATACAAAAATAATTATCAAAGTAATACTGTATAGTCCAGCTAATTTTATTTTCAACTAAGAGAAGAGCTTTTGAATAGATAAGGTAATTCATATTCCCTCTCTGGCTCATAGTATCAAGTATATCCACGTAATTGGATATCCAGTTAACCAGTTTTTCGTCTTCAGCCGCCAGTTGCCATTCACAATTTGTTTATGCTTTGCGTCTAAAGCGTATCTTTGAAAGTTATTCTGTACTACAGAGTACACGCTTTTCATTAATGAAGTAGAACACTGAAACCATTTTGCTGGATATACCAGAGGGATGAAAAAAGAAAAGAAAGAGAAAGAACGTCAATGCTAACTTGAAACTTTTGGGTACCAACGTATCCTAATTTGTTGATGTCGTTGTCGTCAGCAACACAAGCCAGAAACTGACGCGAGTGTGCGCGAGTAGTTTTATTTGCATTTCAAAAACTTACAAATTTTTACATACAGTTATTATATACTAATTTGATTGATAAGGATTTCCCGACAGCATCAGCAATTGGTACGCAATGACCAACGATGTGATGATAGTGGAAACATACAATGAACACACATCTGACTGAACTCACAACCCTTATAGGGACAACCTTTAGACCAAAACTTGCATCATGATGTTTTGTGTCTGACTTGTTTGTTTTAGACATATATAAAGCGAATACGATATACACTTGTTTGTTGCCATAGTCAGATCCTCATGAATCATTGGTGTCTCGCTGTTAGTTGGAGCATCTTATCGGGTTACTTGCAACTAGTGTAAGCGAGTAGACATTTTGTGTTACCACGGTTACCTTTCAACACTTTTACGTGTTTTTAGTGGATGGACATCATTCCACCTCCACGATACGTCATTGTGTACACTAAAGTACACTAATATGTCGTTTGGAAGCAAACAGTCATTAAGCGTCATTGCTTTAGATTAATCTTAATATGTTGTGCAATTGCGTGTATTTTTCACGCACCTCAACTGATTGTGAGTCCGTAAAGCCGTGGTCCCCACTTATACACTCTTTATACCATGTATGTTTACCTTGTAAGCGTAAGAACGATATGATAGTTGTTCCAGTTTCAAACAGATCTTAAACGCTGGTCTCTTCTTTCAGGGAAATTTTTAATCCAATGTGGCTGTATTATGCCTGATCTAAGTTGTAATATGAAGTTTCTTTGAATGTTAATGCGAAAACTTATAAACCTACCAGACCAGTTTTAGAAGCTGGGAGGACGCTATTTACCCAAGACTCAAAATACAGTAACGGCGGTGTTACAACCCTTTCAACGAAGAGATGCGATAAGATACAGCTACATTAACATAAAATTTATTACATTCATGGACGTATAACAAAAACCACTACATTTCTCACTGGTCATGGTGTGGTAGCTATGTTCAGTGTGCGTGTGGAAGGCTTTTTGGAGCATGCTGTAAGTTTACCCAAGTGATATAATACCCATAAACATGTTTCCACGTAGCAAGTAATGAGTCTTACGTCGACTGTTTTGGAGAAAGACGATCACCGAAATTGTTTTCGATTCCACAATTCACTTATATATAACATATACATATACATATTGCGTCCCGATAGACGTAAGATAGAAAATTGTGGTTTTATTATTATGAAGTTAATTTCTTTAGATCCTCCACAAAAAGCGAGAAATTTTGCCATTCCATTTGGTAGTTGAAGCTGAGTAACTTTTTGATTTTAAGATAATCTAATGCGCATCTAGTACGTATCCAATTTTCTCAACGTATTACACTAATATTTCTGCGATGATTCCTTATATTTTGGGCTAAGCTAGTAGTAGTCTTTTCGCTTGATCGCATTTCATACGTAGACCCGGTATCAGACAGTAAGTGTAATACTAGCAGTGTCATGTTATGCCCATAAGTTGATACCGAAGAATAAATGTGCGTTATACGGCGAACAATCTCTGTCTTCATTGAAATCTTCTTTATATCTTGAACTTTTTTGGGCAGTATATACACACGGGCAAGTTATTGTGCCTCTCAACATTGATCAAGTTTACACTAATTATATTGTACCTGTGCAGACACAAAGGAACGTAACTTGACACAACTCTTGCAAGAGTATACAATGCTCACCGGGGCGACACAAGAATTTGTAGTTTCTATTTTATTACCGGTGTGCGCAGTACATGTTGCATCATTACTTTAATATTAAAACTCTTCAAATACCTTTCGGTAAACCTGATCAAAAAGTGTTAAAAATAAAACGCACTTCTACAAATGAAGATATGTATAATGTAATATATATGATTCTATTCTAGGTAAAGGTATGGTTCTACCCTTCCTTCAAAGGAAAATTGAAACCTGAGATTTTCAAACGCGTCGGCTAGGAACATGATAGTTCTAATTATAACAGTTTAGTTAAGGAGAGCTCTATACTTACAGATAGTCCTAAGTTAAACTGATTGCTTGTTTATAGACCGTAAGCTAATACACATATTGTGCTAGCTCTTGCATCGATTTTGTTTAAAGCAGTGCGTCTCCAAACCCGGCGAAGTGGGGCTAACGAACGCTCTTACAGATTGAAATTTGATAGTAATAATAAATCAAGTCAGTTGAGCCCCTCTGCAATGCAACGATGTTCGGGCAAACAATGCTCAAACCCAACGCAAAGCTTATCGTTTTAGCGTAAAAATCACGTAAATCTGAATTGCTGACGACACTTTTATGTGCTTAAGCATTTAGTACTTTTTTTTTATCATACTTTGTTAAGTAGTGTCGGGTATAAGAAACTTGTCCTTACGAACTTTCATCAGTAACATACCGACTTTAGTCTAAGAAGCAAAAGCAAACACGGAAGTTTGTGGAACTACTAATTTGACTCATCTGTTGTTGGTTGTGTAGGTTGCAAGTTTAGAGAGTTTAGAAATCCTTTTAGCGAGCGTTTAGTTTAGTATTAGATGTTAAACTTTGTAGATAGTTTTGTCGTTGCCGTTTATATAGTAGTAGTATGTACAAAAGGCCCTTCGCTGGAACATTGCATTTTATCGTTATAATTTGTTGCCACTTGAACATAAAATATTTCACTGCTAGTGGCAAACCCTAGTTACACAAACTAAACAAAAAGTAAATACCAAACTTATGATTAGCTTTGTCGCTAGACTATTTTACGCAGAGAAAGACAAAGAATAGAATGTCTGCACTTCTGCGTTGCATTTGCGATGCATGGATATATGTATTTGAAACGTACTGCATTGCATGTGCATTTCTGCATTTCCAAAGACGCAATATGAGTTAATAACCAAGCTGTCTTAAGGTTGAAGGTTTTCAGAAACAATACAGCGATAATTTTTTACTGCATACTTTATTTTGGATCGTTTATTTTATTTCATATTGCAAATACATCTAGTAGACAAAACCATCATCATAAATTCATAACATCACACTAAACTGACATATCAATACAGCATAATGAACTATAGATTGGTAATATATAGATCCATGGGTCAGTCTTACTGTGTATTTTTTAATTATGTGCAAAAAGACAATGGAAAAATTAAATATATTAATTCATGTACAAAGTACGCACAAGATTCTTACATTTTTCTCACATGCGTTGTGCATATATCTGTATATACGTAATTCGTGAGCCCACAAGTAACAAAGAATGTCTCAGACACAACGGGTAGGCCCATTCATCCAAAAAAACTAAATACGCCTCTTATAATTAAATTGCAGACAGTAAACCTTTTTGGCAACTTAAGTTTGTTTGTTTGTTCCGCCTGCATGCAACAGCACATCAACATCAGACATTCATGAACGTAAACGGGGTGATAAAAATACGCAAAGGAACAAAGAAGCAATGGTGTACTGAAGAAGGCCTCCAACAAGATATATTTCCGCAATAACCTACAAAAAACAGCAAGAGCTGAAAAAATGTATTTAATGGAGCGTCATTTGGCATTGTAAAAAATGCAAAGACAGGAACGCATCTTTACTCATTCTGTAGTCACATCACTTCTCTGTGTTGCGTTGTATCTATGAGCGTAGTCTATCAATGTTGGTCGAGTAGGCCGATGGATGATGCTGGTATGCTTGGAGTTTCATGCATGCAGCTATATTGTAAGCATAAGACAAAAAAATATTCATGCTTAAAGTTCCTGCACTACTATGGTGACTGGTGTTTGGTTTAATATTTTCTTTTTTCACGTTCGCAAGTTATAAACCGATATTCCTACAGTGTATTTATTTATAGAACTGCGATTGTGATTATCTTCTTGTACTGAAAACCATTCACCTTAAGAGAATATTCACCATCATGGGGACATTACATTATTAGTAGAGAAGACAACAGACGGTAGACATCACGCATTCCTTGAAATGTACATCTTTCAAGCAAAACTTGAGAGTGCGATTGTGGAACAAACAGAAGAGAGCGTCTACACGCCTTTGAATATGCATTAAGTAAATTCAACTGTCTGTGTATGTAAATGTAAACAGAAGAATGCGCATGATTATTGGCACATTGGCAAAATATAGTATTGCTATAATAATTTGAAGACATGTTACTGGAATTGGTGGTTGGAAGGTTTTCGTAATTTTGATCGAAACGAAAAATACGCCT
Source organism: Callyntrura sp. NNG-2020 (assembly GCA_027744055.1). Taxonomy (NCBI): domain Eukaryota; kingdom Metazoa; phylum Arthropoda; class Collembola; order Entomobryomorpha; family Paronellidae; genus Callyntrura; species Callyntrura sp. NNG-2020. The sequence continues at coordinate 8,700 of JAHZNE010002858.1, read as the reverse complement.
ACCCTTCTAAATACCTTCGTTGGTACAATTCTAAATTGCGTAAAGAGATTATCATGGAATAATTGGTACTTAAATTCTTTCAAAATAAGAAAGACAAGATCATACGGGAATTTGAATGGAGATTAACTGGATAAGATGGCACCATATATGTTACGCCAACGTGTTTTAGCTGGACTTTATAATTCATCCATAGAATTTATTTTACGCTTATTACATGCAAAAGCGCCTGTCCATGCATCTAAGATATCGGGAACATCACGTCAGGTGTACGTACTGTGCGATGTGTAAAACTTAATAGTGTATTTTCAAATTTTTGTATGTGTTGTGAGTGTGGTGACCTAATTTAATAGACTTGTGTTTGTAGCTGGAATACGCAATTACGCAAGAGGATGTATAATATGAACACGTTCACAAAAACCCATTGTATTTTGTTTCATGTATCATGAATTTGCTGTAAGCAACAATGTAGTTATGATATTTGATTATGTGATCAAGTGTGATATGATATTGAATACAAGATGGTTTTCTTCCACGCACCCCTAGCTACGGAAAAAAGAGCACTGCATATGGCCATCGGCCAGCACCGGAAACGACTGCAGTTCACCGTCACCGTATTAGTGCAAAATTGAAATAAGAAACACAAGACCTAAAACCTCAAGAATTTCACATAATTATATAGCAAGTTGTTTTTTTTCTACCGGTAAGAAGTTCATTCACATTTCGTTTTGAAATATATTGTCATATTTGCCAGTTTACCATTTGTCTGCTGCGACTTAATGGACTTTGTAAACGCTACACTGTTGATTGTATTGTCTCATGCAGTTTTAAAACTTTCTTGGCTAAAGAAAACATTGATAAGGAGCTGATCTGCTTTCTCCTATATGAAATACTAAGAATCCATTCCACCGGATACTACACATTTAGAAACACGTTTATTTTAAAAGCATGCTCTTGCTATGTATTACTTGCATTAATTTTTATATGACGTAAATACTGTAATCGTGTATATTATTTAAAGAAACAAAAATAAGACAGCATTTTGAATAGCTTGATGTTGTTATTAACGTTAGTCTACCCCTCCCCCTACGTTTGATATGACACTTAATAGAATAAATCATGTAATTTACGACAAATTGATAAACTTATTCGTACTATAAGTACTAAGTAGACACCCCGATGCATTCATTTAAGTACATCCCAATAATGAGCTAGATGCTTCGTTCATATAGTAAATAACTTAATCGGACAAAATATTTTATTCGATTGAAAATTTGTGCGTAGTAGTTAGTATTTCTCAGACTGTAATGAATGATATAACTACACAGCGATGCATTACGTAAGTGTTGTTTAGGTATATACGGTGCCAAAGCTGCCAAGATAAGTCAACAAAACAACGTATACATCCATACTCTACAGAAAAATATTTTTTCCAGCGCACGCAGACTCTACATTCACAAGACTTGAGACTCTACATCATCCTCATGTTTACTGATAATGATAAACTTAATCTGGATTTGCAACACAAATGATCCAAATATGTATTTCACGTACCTCTAAATTAGTCTATACCGTTATAACTTGATATACACATAATGTGATGACAATATCATGTTTTCAGCGCCAGTAGCTCACAAAATAACTGTCGCTTTATGTTCCATTATACTTGTGGCAGTATCAATATTAATATTTATTAGTTATTACTACTATTAGTAAGTACATTGTATATTTGTATATAAATACACGTTGTGCTGCTGCAAATACAGCAATGTCAATCGACGAACATGTAGAATAGAACGTAACCGTGTTTATGTAACTGCCATGCCAGGAGAAATTGGAATTCTGTTTTACAATGTGCAGTTTTACATTACTCAGCATCCATTCGTCCAGACTATTGGATTTCGCAAAAAAGCATCAACCTCGAATGGTCGGGCATATTTGGAAATAAATTATACTTTACTCATCCTATTTACGTTGAACCTTTTGACTTTAGCTCTATTTATTTATATGTGAACGTCAATAACCTACTATAGTACTAATTAGCTCTTCTTTGTTTACGGTACGGTCAGTGTACAGCAAAGAAATTCATCAGCAGCGACTGGGGATGTTTCTAGAACATAAGATAGTTCACAAGCTTAATATATGTAGAATGTGGAAACGGTGCAATGCAGGCCAACACCATATTTATTAGATACATACAAAAATTACGCAATAATTTTTCAATCCAACTATGCATGGATCAAAACTGACAGTCAACTTGTCATTTTGTGATTTGTTTTTAATCGAGTTAGGGGGTCTTCTTAGAAATGGAATCTTGCTTCTATAATTTTTGCATTTTTTGAAAATCATAGTCCAGCATAATGCTGCGTCTACAACAGTTTATTACAACTTTTCGTTCGCTGTAGTAAAATGTCTTTATCGATTTATTCCTTTTGAAATGGCTTCATAGTAAATATTCATACAAATTATACGAATACATTACGCTCGCTCACGCGCTGCTGTTCCATCAAAACTACATGAATATATCCCCCATCAAACCTTTAATTTTGTGTCGCCGTCGATGATAATAATGTGTCCCCTGATGTCTGAAAAATAAACCCACACCGCGAAAAAATATGTGCATACAATGTAACTGGCTATGAACTATGTGTAATTTGTATTTATGGGTCTTTTGTTCCCCAGTTCCAACAACTCAACGGCATTTACTAAAAAAATGATCATATTTGCATTCATTTAGGTATACAAACACTATTGAAAGGCTAATGTGCGCGAATCAGGTCAAATAACAGCACGTTTTTAGAAAGACTATAAATAAACGAGTTGAGAACGAAAGATCATTTTCTTCACGGAAGGAACATTCAGGTAAGGTAAATGCAACTGCACAGAAACGAGTAAATTAATAGGTAAAAATGCTTTTGGCAATAAAAATATTTTCCAGCGATTTCACTATCACGTATTCTAGGAAAAAAGTTGAACGTTCAGGCTGACAGCACTGCATTTATGAAATTGGAAAACTCGGTCTAACTCGCTAATTTATACAGTCTAAACATACACCAGACCGTTGACTTCATCTAATGATGCATGCTATATTGCTGTATACTTCATTAGATGCAAAACCTAAATAATAATAATAGTAATGGTATATGGAAAAATCTCATAAATTCATGTCATACACAATTCACATTTTATAAGACATTTTGCGTCAACACACAAAAAACTCGGTTGGTTGGTATGCCTACATACAAGCATGGCTATAGAAACCGGGGGGACGAGGGGGACATGTCCCCCTCTGGATTTTGAGATTTAACATTAAAGGATACAGAGGGGTAGGGGTCATATAGTATTACAGGATATGAATGTCCCCCCTCGCCCCCCTGATACTGCAGCCCTGCATACAAGTAATATAAACATTATTTTGCGTAATATTGTTTCTATAGTTCCTAGCACTTCAGGTACAGAAAAACCCTAGACATCCATCATCTCTTCAGTTAATCCGACTTAAAACGAAGATTTTGGATTTTTTAAGTATTTTTTTGGCTTGCATATTTTCTAATAGCTCACGGGAGTTGTGTGGAAGACGCTGATACCTTTTACTTGTGTTGGTTCCTAGCTCCTTCCACTCCCACCAAATCTTCACTTTCTTTGGTATGAATTTGTTTTGTTAGCTACTTACAGATACGAAATACAAGTAACTTTTTTAAATTTTAAGATACGCAAGAAAGCCATTTAATACTCAGATTAAAATTCATATGGACTTTATCCTTCGCCATGCATTTTAATCTTACTAGGTACCACATCATAGTGAAATGTGTAAGGAATGGGATGAATAAATGAATGGATATTTTCCATATGCCTTTCAAGAATCACGACAGCAGATGACCAGGATTGCATTATCACCAAAGTACATATCTTTCATGAGCTTGATAAAAGGGGGAGTTGAGAAGTATGCATGTAGGTATGCGATTTAAATATATATCTGCTATACTACATTTGACTATATAGAGTGAAAGATATTGCCACTACCAGGTATGGGGTCATCATTTGAGTTTTTTCATATAATAATATTGTGATTTAAAGGCACCGGCCATCATCAGTCGTTGAAGTTGTAATATATCATAACATCATGACTACCATCAGCAATTAAAAATGATATTCCAACTTATGGTGTCATTAATTAAATTTAATGAGACTACTATAGGTATCAACTGAAACGCGGAAAATTAAATGCGAAATACAAAATGATGTTAGCTATTCACCCCCAGACAGTCGCCGTTACATGGTGGTACTTGTTGATTTAGTTATGATGAAGTTTTTTGTAAAGTGCAGACACCCGTTTTAATTAAGTCGAAGTGCAGCTTGGTTAGTGGGAATTTATTTACCATCGTTACTTTTCACACTATGTTAACATTTTTCCACTTAGACAAATTATGTAAATTTTTTGTAGAATGGCAACTACTTAGGTTTCTATCGAATACAGTTATTAGTTCTGCATAGAGTAAATGTTAATGAGCATTCAACGACACTTTTAAAATAAATATAAAAGTGTATTTTAATTTTTGTCAATCATGGTTTAATCTATACTTTGTTACTATAGCTAGTAACTGAACACTGAACTGAAAGAGATGACAATTTTTAGCACTTGATTAACATGGTTACAGTAGTACAGCGTAGACAGTTTTTGCGGGTTTCAGTGCAACGGTGTAGGGTGCTCACAACAACGCTCTAGTGAAATTGAATTAAACTAAACTTTTACATTAATTTATTCAAGTCCAAACGCAAAACGGCATATATTTTAAATATAAAATAAATATAATATTTATAAACGACGAGAGATGAAAAGGCTACAAAAACTAACTTGAGCAATGTGGTGGTGTATTAGTATTATTATTGTATTTTTTATTAATAACAGGTAGGCATAGGGGTTTGATATTGGTGCAACTTACACGTGTACATTGTGGGCGATGCACTATAATGTCAAAACATGTTGCTTGTTTTCAGAAGAAGAAAAATCTTGCTAGGTTCCTCCTCCCTACAATGCTCATTTTTATTGACATACATGAATGGTTACTTGTTTGTTGTTGGACAAGTTTTTTGCTGCACATGGATATCCTCGAATGTCATTCTTATTATTATAATATATTGTGGAAAGGAGTATAAAGAGAAACTTTGCATTCAAATGATCATTATTCGTATTATACAATCTGCTTAATATGGTCGCTGTGACTGTGACACTGCACTGTGCAGCGTACCCACTGGATGTGGTAAGTGGTAACGTGGTTCGGTGTGTGCGCTTGCTTCTTTATCTAAAACTTGCACCTGGCACAATACATTTGAAATATCTTGTTAGTCTTATCTCTCTGTATGTGTGCGCATAACATGTAACAGAAGCGTACAACGTACAAAACAATTCGCAAATATACTTACCAAGTTGATATTTTTAGTGCGGCGACAACAAATCCCGTTAAGCAGTAATTCTGGAATAGTTTGTTGTAATATGCAATTATCGCGTGATTCATTACATCAACAGCCTCAGAACCGGTACAGTTAATTTACCAATACGTACATGCTTTGCATCATTTAAAACTTTTATTGTCAAAACTTTTGGCAATCTTAGCATTCAGTCACAGCTACATGCATTAATGTAGGAAGGTCTGTTTGCTAGTCCACATGGAATGTTAAGAAACTCGCGGTTCTTCCTTGCACCATGTGCAAAACTTTTAGCAAGTCCCTCTGTATACATACATCCGTCGAAAACTTTACATGGGTTGAAATAGAGCAAGTCTATTTGGTAGCAAGTTAGTTTTGTCTAATGGTTTACACTTACACTAAAGTCGACCACACCACATCACTACAGTTGCTTTGCAAGCTTGCAATCGCAATGCACTCAGCTTACAATGTAATTTGTATGTCGCACATTTGTCGTCATATGGATGCTCAAAATATGAAATCACATATTCTGTTGTGAGTATAGTAAGAGTCACTACCTGTTTTTCACAATGCCGTATATTGACAAAAGGCCAACACGGAAAACATCAATAAAATTCTGGATAAAAATAATGTGGAACGATGCCTCCCAGCAGTACGCAGTTTTATCATATTTTCATCTTGGCCGTGCAAATGCTCGCATGGACGAGAGATATACGAGATACTTCAGAGGGTAAAAAAGATATAAAGACTATGTAATGTAAGTCTTTTTCTTACGATATGAGATTAAAAAATAACGATAGCAAGAGGACAAGTGCACAAGCTGATTAACAGTTCTGCATGTACTTCATTGATACTGCGTCAACGAGTCATATTTGACCTCAGTATTGGAAATGGTGAAGTCAACTACAGTCTTATCACTCCAATCCACTATGATACTGGTCTGGAAGTCGACTTCCTGTTTTTCAGACTGGATGAGTAGGATAAAAAGTTCGTGAATCAAGCGAGATAAATGTTGCTGTATTTTATGTACAGTTCTCGTGCGATGAAAGGGCGCTATTGCAGCACAAATGGATTAAAAATGTCTTTCCATATCGTCACAGCACAAAAATACATAAAAGGTATTCACTTTTTGGCTGTCACACCACACCCCCTTCCTTTCCTACATGAGTCAACCAATATCACGTCAAATATTAATTAAATAAATTTAAATTGTTTTCGTGCGTTTAATTATAAACCAAAAACAGCTCCAAAGAAATTCGTTGTGCTTGTGGTGCAATTAGACTCGTTGACTTCACAAGACGATAAGATAAATTGACTGTGATGAACAAGGAAAGATATCCCGTGTTGATTTTTACTTATAACATAGAACCGACGATTGTTGTTTGTTTAATGGCAGTGGCACCTGCAGTAATCTCAAGAAAATTAAGACATGGAGAAAAAAGGTATAAATTCCGTATGCTGTCAAAGTTGGCAAATGTACAACGCAGTGATAAGGAGAGAGAGGGGGAACTTTTGCGTAGATATATAAAAAACTGAAAATAGTTAACAGTTAACACTGCAATCTCTCTCTAAATGAAGACGCCATTCGATTAGATTCACATTTTGAGTGGAAACTAGCAATGTGACGATGACACTTGTTCCTAAACAATAATTTATTTCCACTAACACACATCAGAAGCTACTATTCTATCTACAAAACGTACTTCACATAAGAATACTTCACGTTGCTGTAAAGCTTTTCATTGGCACTGAGAAGATGACACCCACGTTCTCAAGGGAAACTCACACTGATCTACACAAGTGCAGCATCCTTTCTTCATGCCTGACAAACCAAGACTGATGAATGGCAGGGTTGAGCTTGTTGTAGTCGAAAAAGCATGAAGATAAAGGACAAGACTGCACAGAGTTTTTACCCACAACATCCACAATCCACGCAGTAGATGTGTTACGTGTTCAACCACTGCTATTATCCGCCAAATGCCAAGCTATAGCAATAGCAATAGCAAGCAGTAAGTTGTAAGCGTAGCACGTAAAGGAACCGCGCACCAGCAGCGTAAAGGCAAACTATTATGAGAGTCTTTGGAACCACATGTTAAGTTATCACGAGCTGCAACTTGTTAATTCCAACTGAATTGGACCAAATCATAATGTTAGGCTGATGGTGCTGAAGCAAAGCACGTACATATTACTGCAAAAAAATTCGCAGCTCAATTTACGAAAACCATTTGGTTCGCACTTTGACTAAAACGGTGATGATTCGATTCTTTGTTGTGTTGTATATGTATATATGTCTGTGTCGACTTTATGCGTATTTAGAATGAAACAAGTTGTAAAGGAAGAAAAGTGATTTTTATTCTGTCTACTTTGAATTTTATGTGTTTCGTGGTTTTTCGTACTACATGCTGCTGTCCCGGATCTTGTTTTTTGCAAGCATTTACATGTGGAGCAGGGTTGCTGCTTTGTGCGACTGCCAGAAAACTTTGTGTAAATGTAAAGAAATGCTTTCCAATACAGTTTGGTGCATAGTTTCATGTAGTCCATATTTCATACAGGAACTGTCGTCATAAAACCGTTATGTAAGAAATTCTCAAATAATGTGGGGAAAAAGAGTATCATCACATGTGTACCAAACACTCTAACATAGATCTTTATGATACAAAGTAGCAATTTCCATACCTGGAATCGGTAATTATTCTTGTCGTTTCTTTCATTAGTCCTCTTTGTCAAGCTACCAATCACGTTTAAAGTTTTCATTTAAAGACTAAATGAATAAGATATGTGCTATATACATCGCTACATCTTTAGCTGTAATCTGTGATCTCATGTAATAACTTGCTTGTACCTAGTGCCTCAAGATTTTTTTCTTTGCTTTTTAAATAGGTAGGTATGTAATGGTTTTACAGAGAATGGTGTTCTATTGGTACACAAAATCAATATCACAATTTCACTGCCTTGTAAAAAGATAATTACAATTTTGATTATATATGATTTGTTTGATACTTGAAACCCTAAAAGTTGGGTATAAGAAATGGATGTGCGTGTAACTTACAAGGAGTCTTTTTCTTAAGTATAGCTCGCTGCTATTCATGCCAGGTTAGCTGTATCAAGTTCAGTTTATTTCACTCTTTTAAAAGCTATCGTAAAATGTCTTATTATTTTTTACCTCATTATTGCGTGTGCATCGACAATGGCGTTACTATAGGGAACGTCTACAAATTATATCATCGCTGAGGTGCCTGGGTATAATGCATAAAATATGAGAATGTATGAGGTGGG
>JAHZNE010002857.1:0-20758 GCA_027744055.1 Callyntrura sp. NNG-2020 | reverse complement strand
AGGTGCGGAATCTCCCAATGAAGCGTACCTTGTTTTAGAAGACTCTCAAGAGCGACGAAGTGTTCAGTCCGTATCGCAATTAGCACATGCTTTATGCAAAGAAAAATTAACCGAGTCTTCGCTAGTCAGGGTGTTCTGGCCTAAAGAAAAGTGTCCGTTACTACGTGATGACGTAGTATTTGTTGACTCCCCTGGAATAGACGTGTCTCCCAATTTGGACGATTGGATTGACAAGCATTGTCTTGATGCAGATGTTTTTGTGTTGGTTTCAAATGCAGAATCTACATTAATGTTAACGGTAATGATTCTTTCTTATCCTGAAAAATGATTTTAGGTTACAGAAAAGTTACTCTACGTGAAAGACTTCTTCTGAATGTAAAATCTATTGACATTTTTGCAGGAGAAAAACTTTTTTCATAAAGTGTCCAACCAAATTTCCAAACCTAATATTTTTATTTTAAATAACCGATGGGATGCTTCCGCTTCTGAGATTGATTTCGTCGATCAAGTAAGTATCAGTACCCTTTATTGTGTTACGATTAATTTGCGTATGTTGTTGTCCAAATATTAGACTGCCATTGACCTATAGCTATAGCTTAGTAAAGTTAGTACATTTACATACGTAGGTGATACCCTGTTAATTGTAAATTTCTATTGTTGCAATGCAGCCCCAAGAGGCTAGCCAGGTTAGATTATATTATACTTTTTGTACTCTCCAATAAATGTTAATATTGTGATGAAAGATAAGCGGTGTATTGAAGTGGAAGATGGGCTGTGGCGGAAATTTTGCAAGAGAACGCGTCTAATCTTTTTTTATGTTTATCTTTAGGTAAGAGCTCAGCACATGGAACGAGCCTCTGATTTCCTAGTCAATGAACTGAAAGTTGTCGCAAAGGAGCAAGTTGGGGAACGAATTTTCTTTGTCTCTGCGAAGGAAGTTTTACAAGCGCGATTGCAAGAAGCAAAGGGCCTTCCACTACAATGTATGTGTAGATTTTTCTGATTTCCTAGTCAATGAATTGAAAGTTGTCGCAAAGGAGCAAGTTGGGGAACGAATTTTCTTTGTCTCTGCGAAGGAAGTTTTACAAGCGCGATTGCAAGAAGCAAAGGGCCTTCCACTTCAATGTATGTAAAGAATTTTGTAAAGAAAGAACATTTGTGTATAACTACAGAACGTTGACAAAAATATCTATTGAATTTAATTAATTGTAAACACATACAACATAATTTTTATAGCTGGAGCGTTAGCTGATGGTTTCCAGATTCGTTACTTCGAATTCCAAGATTTTGAACGTAAATTTGAAGAGTGCATTTCAAAGTCTGCTGTACAGACAAAATTCCAGCAGCACTCCCATCGAGGTAAACACATTGCTGGAGATACAAAGTCAATCATGGACAAAGTATTCGTTTCTTCACAAAACCATCGCTCGCAAAAGACTATGCTACGCCGCCCTGTTAGCACCTGAAAAAAGAAACATCAGTGCAGGCATCCTGCCTCGAAGGGAGCCGTTTGAAGTTTTGTATAGACTCAATTGTGATAACCTGTGTGGAGATTTTCATGAAGACATTTCGTTCAAATTTAGCTTCGGCATCAATTCACTTGTGAAAAAGTATTTTGGTGGCGGGTACTTTGCGTCACGGGGAAAACTCGTTCAGGAACAAGTAAGTTGTATTTTTTGAACGTAAAAAATTGATAGTAAAAGAGAGTGCTTACGTTGAAATTACTGTTTAATGTTAAACGCATTTAATATTTTTTGTTTCTGTAAAATAGCCAGCTCGAGGCTTGCCACAACCTTTGTCTCCCTTAGCCCCACCATCTGAACTAAGCCCTTTCTATCACAATGCTAACGACGATTGGTCTATTATATCAAAAATAGCTGTGGCTTCGATCACTAGCCAAGGAACGATGGGCGGATTATTGCTGGCGGGATTTGTAAGTCAATACGACGAAATAACCGAATTCTTTGAAAATTAAATTCGTCGTTTAGTTAGAATCCAGCTTCGGGTTTATTGGTGTAACTTTCGGTGAAGAATCAGTGAGGCGAACAATGTCGAGAGAGTGTAATTAGAGCTTTGATATACGTTTTTACAGTTAATGAAAACGGTTGGATGGAGAGTGATAGTCGTCACAGGAATTTTATATGGTGGGTTGTACATGTATGAGCGACTTACCTGGACCAATAAAGCCAAGGAAAGGGAGTTCAAGCGACAATATGTGGAACACGCCACCCAAAAGCTACGTCTCATAGTTGACTTAACTTCAGCTAATTGCAGCCATCAAGTGCAACAGTAAGCAAAAACAATAGAAGAATTAGCTTTATCGTAGATTGGATTTTTCGTTCGTTATATATCCTTATTTCGTCGGGCACAAACAATCCAACAGTAATATTAAGCAACAAAGCAATGTTTTTTGCTTTTATATCCTCTTCATTTCGCCGTATATTTCCTCTGCTGTTGTGCTTGTTTGTAGTTCTTTGAAGTGTAAATTACAATTAATTGGATCATGGGAAATGAAATGTGCCAACTTGACGTACCTTTTTGTAGTTTGATGTCTTTGATTACACATTTTTACCGCGAACTTTCTTTCATTTGATTCTTTATTTTATTTTTCTCCAGAGAATTGTCGTCAACATTCGCTCGACTTTGCCATTTGGTTGACTCCTCGACATCTGAAATGGAACAGGAGATGAAACAGTTGGAAGCTGATATTCATTCACTTGAAGATTTAACATCGGCTGCGAAACTTCTGAAAAACAAAGCGAACTATTTAATGAATGAGCTAGATATGTTTGATAAAGCCTACTTAAGCGAAAAAAAGCAGTAGTCGTAATGAATGAAATAGGGTAAGTTTAATAGTGGTAGTAAAGCACAGCATAGCTGTTACCAGTCAATTTGGTTTTAGAGAGCAATTCTCCAATAACGTAATATAGAAAACGGATATATAATTTGGTTGGTCCTATAAACAATTCCGCAAGGATGGCTATACTGAATACTGACTTATCACTGTGAGATCGTCATTTATCAGTATATACTTATCAGTATAGGTTTTAGCTTAATATTAAAAGAGAACTATAGTCGATTTATTTGAAGTCACCTGAATTTTGAAAGTAATTAAAACTAAATACTTTAACAATAGAACAAATAAATATATAGCTATAACTTTAACTATGTACTACATATTTGAGATAATTCTCTTCGAAACTGTTCATTTGAATTCAATATCCTTCATATTTGATGTATTCACTCTCTTTACTACTACTATACATACAATGACTATAACTTTTCTATAGACAGCATGTTCTGAGCAAGTACAGTATAAATGTAACGATGATGTGTATCGTGACATAAACAATACACAACAAAGCAACAAGTATAAACTACATACGTGACACCATTCAAGAACCCATGATTTTAAATGCAAATCGTGGACAAACGTTTAAATCACTGAATCATCATGATAATCACGAAAATACCATATTTACATTGTTAATTTACAAAGGTAATAATAGCATTTTAATTTTTGTTAGTAAATTATTTATCGTGACTTGAATAAACACAAAATGAAAATGATTGTAAAAAAATGTTAAATTGTTTAAATAAACCTGAGGGAAGAAAAGATTTTGCAGCTATATTAAGCAATTTTTGGACAAGGTTGATATGTTATTTACTCGGACACCACACAATCATGATGACTAATAATGATTCATTGCTTTCCCTACAGCAAGAATTTTGCATATTGCCCCGCTAACCACCAGCAGGACGTACGGCAGGACGGATTCATATTCATATAATATACTCAATATGCTTTTCAAGTTTAAATGGCCTTATTCACAAAATTGCTTACCTGGCTATTATCTTCAATATATTCGTGACTATATTATAATTGGATTATTTCCAGATAATTTTCGGCCCAGGTAAATAGAAGGTGGATCCTCCATTTAGTTAATATCCATCCTTTTAACTCCCACCCAGAGGCGAAATATGATCAGATCAAGGTTTGGTGCAACGGAGTGGCTCACAGTTGGTTGCTTTATATTGATGGATTTTTAAATCGACGGTGTACTATTAAATTAAGGCGAAACTTTCGATAGAAGTGTCCACCGTTACCCTTTTGGGCTAACCAAATATAGCTATTGGTTCTTGAAGATGTAGAAGTAAATTGTGTGGTGACGATGAACGTACAGAAACGGCTGCGCGGTTCGTGAGTGACGCTTTTTTATTTAAAGAAAATCTCATTCTCGTGAAATAAAGGGGCGTTTTAAAAAGTGTGAACGCAATTAGAGTAGATAAATTGTTTACAGCTTATGATTTTTCACCACGAAAAAGGATTATTTCGTACTCATTCAGGTTGACATTGACTTTTTAAGGAGAAAACGGCGCAGATTTATACGTTCTGTTTTTCATATCACATCTTTTGGTGAAGCCCCCATAAAGTTTAGTACATCAGACTAGCACGTATGCGGTGCATACTTTTTTGCATATTCTTTCATATGTTACAATTGTAAGCGTCTTCTTACTTATTTTGCCAGTTGAATTTGACATTGTGGAAGAAAAATGGCTTAATATTATCATTAAATACGCTGAGCAAAGTTACTCCAGACTGTGGCGCTCAACAGCACACATGTGGACTTGAAGAGTTAAACAGATGCAGAATTGCGTTTTTGTGCAGTGAGCATTTAACACTTTATCTAAAATAGTAGAAGATACTTTGGAGGAAAAGATGTGCATTGAATCAAGCTGACACCACGCATACCAGGCATAATTATTTATTACAGCCGAAGCCACTTTTAGTTGACAAAAGCAAATGGGCAAGCAGGCAGACAGCAAAGAGGATGGCGCTACGTGCAGTCAACCGGCGACTCATAAATTTCTTTGGTCACCTGCACATCCTTCTTTTTTTACATCACGACGTAATTGCTGTATTATTGCTGTAAAAAACTGAATTGGAACGAACACTTCTTCGTTTGTTTCCTTTTTCAGTCATGAAGAGCGCAGCGCAGAGTCAGAATAAAAGAAAACATTTCGAACCACATAGTTTACAACCTGGTGAAGAGATACCTTTTGTTGCTGCTGCTTCTGAAGTCTGCCCGATTTTAGACAAAAATGATTATCAATTTGAAAGAGGCGAGAAGACCATCCTATATGTTCCACAATTCAAAGGGGCTGATCATTTTATAAAAGAGGCGAAAGAAGATTGAATGCGAAGCCAGAATTAAGTGGCGTTGTAACAAGTTTTCCGTCGCACATGTAGTGTGGGAATGGCAGTAATGATTATTTTGATTATAAATATTCTTTTTTGGAACGGAATGCGGGTAAAATAAAAATGTTAACTAAACCATTTTGTGAATTGTGACGTGTCCAAACTTCAACTTGAAAAAGGTTCACTCCCATTATGGCGCGTCCGTCTTTCTGGTCCTGTATCAGAAGTTACCATCTTTGTTTACTAATAGTTCGGTATCAGTTGGGAATAGAAATGAAATGATTGCAACTAAATTGGATGAATGAACACAAACTTTACACTTATAATATGATACAGTTTCTGTTGGCTTTCAAATGACCAGAGAACGGAGAGTGGAGTTTGAGCAGCAATACCGGGGTTGGTTGAACAAATTACTCATTGTCGCACTAATATGGTGCATCCCTTTGAAGAATGTACCTTTAACATTTACGCCAATGTATGGCGTCATTATATTTTAAAGATTTGCAAGTTCACGACATCTTTTGTTGCAAATCCGTTACAGGAATTATAATTCGGGAATTGTGATGAGGTAAATTAATAATTTGTACTTCGACTATCACTAATCGTCAAAAAGTTTTTGGGTCTATAGAAAATTGTAAAAAAAATCCCATTCATTATCCAATCTTCTATTTTAAACGCTGAGCGCAATATTTTCATTCTCCCAACAAATACACCTTTTTCTAAATCTATTCATGTTATTTACTTATTGTTATCAAATGTTGTACATTGCAGATGCTTTGTTCGCTCGTTCGTTGAACGACTTGTACGGATCTTAATGATATTTTGCATTGTTATCGAAAATCGAAATAAACATAAAGCGTTTCTACCTATTTGTATCTGTACTACTGTAAACTCTACATGAAAATTTAACCTTTTTTGCTGTATTGGTACACAATAAAAGTTCAGCCTCCTCCATGTACCGTGCCCGACGGCCTTCCTCCATTTTTTCAAGTGGGATGGCACCACGAGTGCGCAAAGACAGATGGTTCACTTGCGACGAAGGTTATTATGGCTATTGTTAAATAATGGTCGTCGTAATCATAATTGTGTGTACGCAGGCAGATAAAAAGTAAAGTGGAGAGATATTCTTTATTGCTAAATTACAATCACAACAACAACAAAGCAACTCTTAAAAGATCATCGCCATCAACAAACATTTCATTTCATCCACTGGTCGTGATAATACTGATGCGAACATGTATCATCGTGCATGCAGTGAGTAACATATAGTAATGTGCATTTAGACGTTGTCCGCCCACGCAGTTAATTTGTAAGATATATTTTGTAACTAGAATTACAAACAGGGACCATCTACTGGTGGGTAGGTCGATACTCCTTTTATTTTTGCTTCCTTAGTCGTTCCTCGTGGATTTGTTCGGAAACCGTAGGTGTTTTACTTATAATATACGCTCTAAAATAAGATAATATCAAGAAGTGCAGACAAAATGTTCGTATTTAAAACAAGGAGACAAAAGCAAGAAGCAGACAAGGTAGCAAAGTAAAGTGGCGACTACACACGTATAAAATTATAAGTGCTCACAGTGTGTGCACCTATAACGAAAATGAAACTTCTTAATGATAGACAAAACAAGAAGAAAAATACATAACAACAACAAGAATCAGTAAGTCAGTCAACTTGTACATACAAACGATGTCAGCGTGTCATGAATAGCTCAAAGATCCACATTACTGGCAAACAGTGTGGGTGGCACATGGCAGGAATTGGTACAGAGAGGGCGAGAGAAAATAATATTTTTTGTGAGTGAGCGAGAAGTTTGCATTTTGTATGCTGCTGGTGTGTCTCCTCTTAGACGCAAATGTAAAATGCGTATACACGTAAAAAAAGAAGAACCTGAGGTTGCTGCTGACGCTGCACAGAGATCTCTAGCTAGGTACGTGCACGCCAATGGACTGGGCAATGCAATCTGTGCCAGTGAAAAATGCAAGCAATGATCTCGTTTTCCTGTGGAGAACTTTGTGTGTAGGCTTTTTAAACTGCAAATGACTCATGTCATAATGATTATGAGAAAGACCATCATTGTGATCACGTAAAAACGATGTAAAAACATGGCTCAGTCTGTACTGCAGTGCAGCACAAGCGAATTTATGGCGAAAGAGCAGACAAAATCAAAATATTAATGTTTATGATTCATTCTTTCTATTTCCGTCGCCTTCAATCTTTGAAACTGATTTACAATGAAACCAGCATATGAAATCATGATGTTAGTATTAGTCATTTTAGAAGCTAAAAACCAAACCAGTAGAACATATAATGTATAGGTGTATTTGAGTATGGTCTCACAATGCCCCGGCCCAACATAATGTCTTATAAATGGTGTGCTTTAGCTGTTTGCTAAATTCTTAAAAAACTTCATATGCTTGAAACCTATGCGTTGGATGTGCCTAAATCACAATAAAAAAAGTCACAAAATATCATGACGAACACCCACACATGAGAGAGACATGACGAAAGTTGGGTCGTGTATGTACATGTGCATATAGTTCAGTATAAGTACACTGCTATAACAGAGGTTCACTCCAAAATCTTTTCCCATGACAGGTCGGTTTAAGACTGGCTGTCTTGTTACTGCAAATTCAATCAAATAATACTCCGCTTCTATCATTTTGAATTTACCGATAGTAAAGTGTAGAAGTACCGACATGTTACATAGGGCTGCAGACTTAATGCACCTCTCATTAAAGTTCCATTGAAATCAAATCAGTCTGAACACAAGAATGACATTTCCTCTTGTGATATATCATGCCTACACACACATCAACTTCGTCTAATTTTTTATATTGGAATGTTCGCATTGTTACGCTTTTTGGTAAATCGTGGGTGGTCAATTGTTACAACACAGGTTGTTCGTCTGGTTGTTTGGTCACTCACCAACACCCATCACCCATCCTACTTGTTACAGCCGTTGTAGGGTTAACGTTAGTATAAATCACAATAAAATGTACATTTTCATTAGGTGCAGTAGACATCAAAGCGTGCCTCTCTGATACCATTTTTTAGCCGACGGTCGTTATAATGATTTTTCGAGGATGATTAGAGAGCACATTATACTGCAGCGGGTTTTACAAGTTTTTTTCCACAGTGTGTTCATGCCTTTAAGGATATTTTGTGTACACGTCATTCATTAAACATGCGCAGAAAGCAAAGCGGTTGTTCATGCAAAGCTTCAAGATTTTGTAACTTGGAGGGACATGTTTGAGTACCATCTGACCATCTCCAACCAGGTAGATAGGTTACACACAAATACACATTAGGTAAGCATGTGGTTCATTTATATTCCATATATACCTATGTTCCAATGACGTTACATATATTATTAGAAATTTTGCAAACCATTTAGAGAAAAAACGGCAAAGTTAAAACAAAAATGTTATAAATGGTTATGTATAGCAGTGGCTGGTTTACAAGATGAATATAGGTCATTGCTTTAGGATTTTCCCTGGAATTGAGAAAAATTCGGGTATTTTGGTCTGTTGTGTATATATACCACTGGTGCTGATGCTTCTTCTGTGTCAGCAGAATTTCGCACCAGTTGGCTAATAACAACCATCTGGTGAGCTTATTGCTTTATGGATTATCATTTATCTTCCATGTTTCCGGAATTCATCGACTTGGACCCATAAAGTTCCTACAAAAAACGGGTGCAATACCAAGTAATAGAGGTTTGAACAACAGTATGAAGATTTCGCATCCGCGTTCAATAGAAAAGCAAAAGGCAATGCAATGGTTGTGTACTGTGTGTTTCTGGGTGCATTGATGGATGAGTGAGTGTTTTTCTCAAGCAAACACAAACAAAAGGGGGCAATCTGTGTAACTGTGTAAAGTTGTAAACAATCTGACTCTACGTAATAGTTGCTACTTCTTCCTTTCTTTCTTTGTGTATGAATGAATACGTGCGAAACCAGGGAGGGCATAACAGCTACTTTTTCTGTAGCTTCATGTAAAACCACGAAAACTTATTTTCTACAACCTTCCAGCATGTATATACGAACAAGGAAAAATACACGCCAAATATCGGCTGGCGAAACATTACTACCGCGCGTCGGGTTTTAGGATTCCCTGTGAAATTCACATTTCTTTGCGTAATTTATTTTGGGGTCACCCAACGTATTACCGTTATCGTCAGAATAATTATCATAGTTGTGTTGTGTAGGTACATCATTCCCGGTACGCTTACCAGCATTAGGGAAAACATACCTGCATGCCTTCATATTTCCACTTTATGCTGCGATTAACAACACGGCAGTCTATATCTCTTCAATCTCAGCGTCGTGCAACCAAGAAGGGAGTATAGAGCAACATGGCATACAGTAGCTGCTCCGCTTTTAAAAGCTCGTTTGTATATACAATGGGGGCCTTGTGCACGTTTGTGGAGGAAAACCGAGAAAAGGATCATGATAGGGTTAATGAAAATGTATGGAGCTACTTACACAAAACATAGACACATGTGTGTTTAGTTCTTCCCTTCCATATAGTAATAGCTTTTTCGACTACATTTTGGGTGTGTATACTTCCGGTCTGAACAAACATAATATAGCTTTTGGGATATTTGTGTGGAGTGTTTCACGGATTTTGAACATCCTTTCGTGCCTGGTTGACTTGTTTAATTGCAGCTACAAAGTTTTGTTACGTTAGATGATGAAATCGAGCAGTATGAGTTTGAAGAAAGATTGTGATGTTAGTTTAGTGAGAGTGAGTGATTAGGAGAGTGAGAGTGAGTTTAGGGAATGTTAGTGATGTATGTAATGTCTAGCGGCAGAATAATTGCAATCAAATCAATTAGGCTTTAAGTATGACCAACGACCTTGTGTACAAATATATATTTGGTTTCAGTTAAAGCAATAGTCCAAGTTTGCATTACTTCAAACCGAACTGTCACTATTTGTTAGTATTGAGTTGCCAGTATGCAAAATCTCAAACAAATATTTTCCGGTTCAAATTGCAAAGGAACATAACAATGTGATTGATGACTTTGGTGTTGGTAGAACAGTAAATGTTTGTGAAACACTCCACGCCAAGAACACATTACCTAACCATATGCGTAACTTTTTCTGTCACATAATACAACACAAATGACCATGTAGCTTACGTTGTAATGCAAATACATAAGGCATGAGGAAACCCTTTAATAAAAATGTGCAAGAAAACTCTCGGTATCAGATTAAAGGCAGTTTGTCCCATAACTATACTATCTTGCGTTTTCATTATTCCATGTCATGAAATTCACATTTTCTGACAAGACGAGAAAAGTTGATTACGTTTCACGTATGTAAAATGCTTACTTTGACTAAACGATGTATATCACACATGTATGTAAGCAATTTCTCCACTAATTTTCTATACCTTTATTACTCATATCTGCCATATACACGTGTATGAATATATCACCAGAAAATCAGACCAAGAAAATGAGAAGTTTTTGTTACAAGCGCAACTAATGTCAAGTCCACATTGGCTACTGCTACTGGTCTGTTCTGTCTTAAAGGAAACTTTCTTCTCATCAGGTCTGCAATGGGTGAATACCCGAGAAAGGGGAGACGACATGCAACCAAACCGTCAACCTATGTTCCATGGACGAAGGGCAAACCTAGGTGCATTAAAGAGAAGTGGAAACAGAAGAAAGCCTGACTTTATCAACCTCGAATATCTACTGTGAGTTACACTGCAACAAACTATAACAAAATGAAAATCGTACAAGAAATTAAGTCCAAATATATCTACGCACCCGACCCGGCGAATCGGCAAAACTTTACGTCCGCAATAAAAGTTGGAAACTATTCCGACATCTTTCTGCGTAACCCAGCTTTTTAGAAAAGAGAAGCCCATATATACGATTCAGTTCGCCTTCTCCTATCGGGCTTGCTTACTACTTATTACTAGTTCAATACAGTCCCTGAATTGGGGCAACACAAGACAATTTAGTGGAACATGTACGCTACACGCTGAGCCGGTGAGGGTTTCCTATAAAATATTTCACGTAGAGAAATGTGAATGATATTCTATATTCTCCGTCTCTAGAGACTTCCTTGGGAAATGTCTGTGTAATGAGCGACTTTTGGCCAACGTAGTATTGCCATCATCATATCGTTAGATACGGGGATAAACGAGAGTGAAAAGGAAAGCTCTACCATAACGTTGTCTTCCATAACAGATGTTATATGGTGAGCACGCTTCAGCATACTACAACTACATATAAATGCCTAATACATTTGCTCTACAGTCGTCCTCATAAATAAAGTTTGTCAACTTCCCATAATGCCTCCCATTCCCCCACCACCACCTGCAACTCCTTCTCGAAGATGATGACGATGACAATATTGGATGATTTGGTGATCATCCACGTTCTTGTGTCGAGGTGATGCATGTCCTCGTCCTCGTAATCATTTTTTGTTCAGCGACGCTAGTACATTAAAAAGGTGAAGATACAATCATACAGGCTCTAGTTAGTTATATAACAACTATAACCGCGATATTACCCTGTCGGATATCAAATAAGAAGGTTTGGCCCGTTCCATACACAAAAGCCCAGAAACGTTTGCTACTGTGTTATGCCCCTTTAAAAGAAAAGAAAGATATCGTACAATCTTTTCATCCTTCATTTTTAATGCTACTAGTTACAACTCTGTCTCTCCTTCAGATATGGGCGCATATGTATATGCATTTCAGCACAGTTGCCTGCCGCAGTCGTCTTCAAATTTCATAAATGCGAGTATCATGTTTCTAGTGAGAGAGATACAGAGCATTCGTGTTCGGGAAAGGTGGAAGCAGTGGGGCAGGATGCGGTTTAGTAGGCAGCAAAAAGAACAAGGAGGAGACGGAGAGGAAAAGAAGAAAGCTAAAAGCACCTAAAAATTGAGCACATTTTCCACTGAACTTATTACCAAAAAGAAACAAGAAGATTGTGAAGACGATGATGATGATGTCGGTGATGCAATGATGTGTGCTACTGTCTTTCTATACACACACTATTATATTGAGGCTTTTGCTACCGTACGAACACACAGGCAAGTTGATAATAATAATAATGAATATTGTGGATAGTGTCGTGCGATGGTATAGAAAAAGTGGAATCATCTTTATATCCGTCCGTATCCCAAAAATAAGGCTGGTTATTTTTTCTCTCGTTTGTGTGTGTCGAAGGAAGTCAGTTCAGTGTGCGCTCGCTGTAAGATGTTTTTTCTGGCTTGTGGCTTATTTGTAGGAGGAAGATTTGTGTGCTTACTTGTTATGCTTTTTCACGTTACGCTGTAATATATTTTCTTCCTCCTCCCCACCTCCTCCAATTTCATTGCCCTTTATCCTTACACATCATCATCATGGTCGTCGTCAGCCTCAGGAGTGAGTGTATTATGCATTTTCGGGGTATAAGACCTGTGAAGTCTAGTGAACCAATAATGTTAAATAAACCGCATTTTCTACCGTTTTAGCCGCTCGCTTAAGCCCTTTTCCATCTATATTTAGTCAAGAGATGCCTCCCCACAATATAATGTAACTGGCCCAATTTTGGAAAATTCCCGGTGCGGCTGCAGCCTTTTTCTTTCCTTTTTCATTCTGCGATGTTTATAATCGGTAGAGATGAAGCATTTAACAAGGAGCTACCCGTAAAAAAACGAGCAGTTCATCTTATTAGTATATTATTTCTCGCTTTGCTCTCCTTCCGTCTGTTTGTTGACTAGTAGTAGCATTTATACATGTGGACAAAAGCGAAAGTAGATTTTGAGAATCGGAAATTCAGTGAAGACACTATATATATGCACCTCTCTCTCTATAACGGAAAAGTGTGGGAGTTTGTCGAAAGATGTTTGAACCACAGCCACTTAGGATGCGCCGTTGTGTGTATGATGTTCGTGTGTGTGTGTGTGTGTATTATTGCGTTAGGAGGCATAATAATAGCTCGAAAGTGCTACTCCTCCTGCCATGCATTTACATTAACTTTCGTTCATGACTAGAGAAAGGGGCAAAAAAATCAAGTTATGTAACAGCGACTGGTAACAACATCACATTCTGAATACACACTCTGTTAAGCACACAAAGCACGGAAACCACGTTTAGTTGACGGACTTGGCCTGGTGCAGTACAAACACCGGTTAAAAGCACATTCATTTAGAAAACAACTGCTTCTTCGGCTGCTGCTGATTATCGGCATCACCATAAAAAAGCGTCACGACGAGAGTGTGTGTGTCTGTGTGTACATACATATAAATACATACGTTAAACACAACTTTTCCTCATATTTCATCCTCTCTATTTCAATTCACTTTCTTACATTTGTTATTAGTCTGCCTGTGGCTCTTGCCAAGTTTAGTAAGTTTAATAGGAAGGAAAACGGGTTATGTTTTCAAAGGGAAGGAGCAAAAAAGTGAAAAGTAAGCAGAGCTATTAGAATTTGAAATGTTTCAAAGCAGCAGTAGCATCAGCATCATCAGCATCAGCATCTCCGCGTATGCTGGGTAGTCAGTCTAATTTTTTTGCTTATTGAGTGAAACGGTGGAATTTTGTTTCAAGTGTTCCCAATACTGATGCCTGTTGACTGTGCCTAAGAAGTAAAATTCAATATATTATGGCATTGGTGCCGCTCAATAGAGAGGCGATAGACGTGTTATTTGGCAAAATGAAATAAGCAAACGCAGAAGTATGGTTGATCTTTATGCTCTAAATGATATCTGCCTGTAGTGAATAGTGACTACGGCTTTACCCGTATTCTTTCTCGCTGTCTCTCTCTCTCTCTCTGGAGCTACTTGAATATGCAAAGACACACAAGAACTCTCAAGTGCAAAAAATAGCTAAAAAATCCTGTAAACTCATTTACAATTTGACTGACTGACTAGTGTACTCTATTGGTGCTGGTTGTGTCGCTGACGTGAGGGATTTTTAGGTCGTTTTCGTTTCAAATTGAAACCAGCAGAGAAGATATACAATTTAGAGCCAAGATAAACTTTGCGTTTGTTGACGTGCGCCCAAAATACACATTTCTTGTGAGAGGGAGAGAAAAAAAGAGAAAAAATACAAACGTACACATTCCCAAAATATATATAGCGTGTCTCATCATAATCATCATCATCATTATCAACGTACTCCACAAATGTATAGATTTCTCGTAGAGATTTCTTCTTCTTTTTCATCGAAGAAATATATTGAGTACACTGACAGAAAACAATACTTGTACATCCGACAAACATAAGCGTATCAAAAGTTATCGTCCTCTTCCCAGTGATCAGGTTATGCAGTGAGTTGGATAGTGTTTTCTCTGTGGAACATCAACCTCGCCTCTTACACAACAACACCAAACCCTTGTGCGTGTGTTCATCCTTACCAAACTTTTTTTATATATATTTTATTGTGAAGTCCATTTATAACAGGGTAAACCCTATTATTATGATACGTTGATGGGCACAGGTAGAAAATCCAAAGAGGAAGACAAACATTCATCACATTTACTCTTCTTCACTCTTGCACCACCTCCACCTCCCTCACCACCACCACCACCACCGGCTTTTCCTTTTTTGTGCAAAGGTAGAGAGAAGGAAGCCAGAGAAATGCAGGTATACACATACACACACACACATACGCATTGATTGACTGACTGGAACTCTCAATCCGATTGTGTTGTTGTGACTGCCGCTTTTGACTGCAGCTTGGGCTGTGTGAGTGAGTGAATATCATCATCAGCATCAGCATCGAATAAGCAGCGAGAGAGAGAGATAGAGAAAAGCCAACAAAGAGCATTCATATTTTGTTGATGCGATGTTGCATCACTTTACGTTCTAACAAGGCTATCATCATCAACAACGTCCTCTTCTTCCTAGAACTATCGTTGTTCGTTCATTCGACAAAAAAAAGTTTGGAGGAAACTACTACTAGAGGGGTAGTAATACATGTGTGCTTTATTTGGCCTTGCCACAGTGGTGGAAGGTGGAAGCAAAGTTATAGCTACCTTGTATGCTTGACTGATTATAAAAACTCGACATTTCCCCAACACAACGTCGTCATCATCGTCAGCATTACATTATTATCATTTTACTCTCTCTCTCTCTCACACACACTTTTGCCTTCATTTTGTTATTGTTCATTCATAGTCGCCCGTGCTACAGAGGAGAAAAGGTGGCGCAGTGAAGGAAGTAGAGCAAACAAAGCCACAAAATGCAAGTGTAATAGCTGCGCGCAGTGAAAATTGATCACTCTCTGGGCGCATTGGACAAGTCGTAGCAGACGTAATAGTCGTTATTATATACATAGGTAATATTACATCCATTAGTAATCGGGTTATACAAGTGCTTGATTTTGCCCTGATTAATCGACAAAAAAGTAGAGAGAGAAAGAGAGAACTGGTGAAAGGATGCCTAGCATTATGATGAGATAGTAATAGTGCTGTGGTGTGAGAGTAACAAGGGGATATTTTTACTGTTGTGAACATAAACGTTCTATCTATGTCAAAGTCATTATTGCGCAGATAATGATGTTAACTTTGCATTACGTATTATAGTGATTATCTTCCCTCATTTTACTTTGAGCAACCTGAGTGAACGTGAAAGTAGCAGGGGTTTCCATTTCTCTCTCTCTCTCTCTGTTCCTCTGTAATAGTTTAATACAGCGTGTGCGTGAGGAGAGTGAAAAGGCAGATAATTTGAGACGGGTGTAAAAAAGTACAGGTGAAAAACTGGGCTCCTTTTCCAAAGTCCAATTTAACTTACGTAAGAAATAATTTCATGGTTGGTTTGCTAAATAAGTTTAGAGTGTCTTAAGGACAGGGAATCAGCAAACTGCAGAGACAACCTTAATAGCATTAACACACAACAGTAAATAGGTTTACTGGTGTGAAAAGACAATCAAATTATTGCTATAACAGACCCGCTGAAATAAGGGAGTTCTAGTGCACCCCATTATAAAATGCAGGAGCATATTTTGACAAGTCAGTAGAAACATTTCATCGCTTCAATCATCTCATTGCTGACGATCTCAGATTACCGTCAGTCTTGTTTGCTACCATTTTTTTGCTCTCCAAAACACCATCCTTCAAGGAACTGGGGTCGTGTTGTCTTTGTAAACGTACGCCATTCGTCACTATATACTGCTACCTCGAAAAGTGTGTTGGACCAGTACTGTTTAGATTGGCATGCCCTCCCATTATTGCAAACATTCTTCTTTTAACAGAATCATTCTTCAGGAGAGAAAAAAATACTCCAAACGACACGTCCGTTCTTCAATCATCATTAACATCGTCATCCTAATCCAAATAGTACAACTGACAGCACACATTATTGACTGAGATTGAGACATCCCACGCAATTTATTTTGCCTTGCATAAAATTACATGGAGAGACACCCGTGCAGATATTCTGCTCATCTATCATAACAAAATTATCATGTGCCGGCGCCAACTCATCTCTCTCTCTCTCTCTCTCTTTGAGAAGTGAGAACTCGTTCCTACTACCACATATGTGTATCTCTTACCTTTAAGCGCAATTTCTGTTTTGAGATATTTTTGTAAGAAGCTCAAGCTTGTTCCCTGCGCGTCTTACAAGTACTTTCGTCACATATCACATCGTCATATCACATTCATCATACATCATCATCATCGCATTTATTATTACTAGCTACATGCATGCTTTTTTGCTTGTTTACTTGAATTATAATATTTGCTTGTACATTCACAAGGATTTTGTGTGATACTCTCTTACGGCTATTACACCATCCTACCCCTACATCGTCAAAATAGTCATGTAGACAACAGTGTCCCTATAAATCTCTTACTTCACTCGTGAAAATATAAAAAAAATATTCATCATCATCCAATGTCCATTTAAAGGGTTCACTCACTCACTCTCTCACATACACACAAAAAGTAAACGTGCGTGCGTGTGTGTGTGTGTCTGACTATATGACTCTGTTTCTCTGTTTCCTCAATGTACTCGTAGACAATTTTCATGTGGACGGTTACACCGCGCTCCATAAATGTAATTCGTTTATTGCCTCCTTAATGCATACTGTGTGTACACATGCATCTCCCATTTAACTAATCACAAGCTCCCCAGTAAAGTACAAGACGAAGGAGAGTGAGTGGAGAGAGAAGAAGAAGAAAAAAAGAAGAAAAGACAACGTGTGAGCTCCCCATCAGTACTTTTAGTTGTGAAAAAAGACAGAAAGACAGACGCAAACAGAAAACGCAAGACCCAGTCAGTCAGTCCTTTTCAGATTCTTCCCAGGCCTGCAAGCAAGAGTTGGATATTGGTGGTGCGCGCATTTTCGTTGAGTGTTCGTGAACGTGAGTACGTGTGTGCTGTGGGTGAGTGTTTTAGTGAATCTTGTCTTCAGGCAAGGGAAATAGAAGCAGAGAGCCACCGAGCAGCAGCAGCAGCTACAGCAGCGTACCGGCCAGCTGTAAAGGAAACCAAACTTGTAACAAGCAGCGCCCGTACGAACGTGTACCCCATTAGACCCTCTCTCTGTGTGTGCCTGCAGTTTGGTGCGTAAGCGAAGGAAAACAGTGTTTTTTATGCGCTTGGCAAATCGTTGTTGTCCAAAGGAAACGAAACCACGTCAACTTGTGTGCGTAGTAAAGCAGGAGAGAAGGAGTGATAGACGCAAACTTGAATACCTGGTATACTTGCCTATTACGGCATCACCTCGCATGTTGTTGCCACATGAGTGTTTTTTTGTGCGACGATGTTGATGGTACCTATCTGTGCTGTTTAATTGGGTAATTCTCTCGTGGTATATAAAAAAAGTCAGACCATGTGTTTCCTTTTTCGGTGAGATTACCCGTTCCCGGTGGGATTTTTCAGAGGATATCTATCGGAAAGTGTAGCTCTCCCTGTAAATAATCAGGTGGTAATGAGCAAAAGGATGATAAGTGTGTGTGGACTGGTGTAAATTGAAAAAATTGAAAAGATGATGCAGAGAAAGGAAGTTGTCGTGTTGCCTTATAACAGTCAGGATCATCCTCCTCCACCTCTTGTTGCCGCGGTTGGGATGGACGGGGTAGACGAGCAAGAATGTAGCAATAATAGTAAAGCTGATTATGATAATGATTACGATCGTCGTCGTCGTCATCATCATCATCATCGTGATGATAAGCAGGGGCGATCATTTTGGTCTTGTGGTGGCTCTCCGTCCACCAAGTTTCTAGGAATGTCCGTTCTCGAATGTGGATGTAGCCGCCGTTGTAATGAGGATAACACGATGAAAGGAATCCACAAGACTGAGTCAATAGAGGAGATTGGGAGGGATGATATTGTTGATGATGATGATGGTTTTAGTTGTTGTACGAATGCAACAACAGGATCAAGTGTAGTAGATTTTACAATGCGTAACCCACTAGCGTTGTCGTCATCCTCGTCGAAAAAATTTTCGTGGGCAGCAACCACCGTTGCGTATCAGTTTGCCCTACTGACATTTCTCCTGGTACTATCCACCAGCAGTCTGATGATTACACCTGTGCATAGTTTCAATATAGATGTTCCTAGTGTTGTTACTCATCGGGGACCTTCCAGCAGCATGTTTGGATTTTCTGTGGCCATGCATAGGGACTCCAACATCTCCTGGTACAAATCTCACAAATAATATCATTCATGTGGTGTGCATTATTATTATATTATTATGGGTCTATCCCGTTTAATTAACTCAAAAAAGATGAATGGTAATTACTATTTGGTTAAAACGTAATAATGGATAAAATGAAGCTTGTCAACGAAAGATGGGTCGACATCGATGGTTTTTGTGAGGCACGAAGATGGTACTTAACGATGTAACTTTATGATTTTAACCTTCGTCGTTCTAAAATATGCGTTCATAAATACCTACTTACCGTCGTCTTCAGCATGCGAGCATTGAATGTGGTACGCATTTTATTTAGATGATTATCATGATCATGATGAAAAATATGAGTGTGTAAGTAGGTAATACCCTCCTCCTTTGCGTTCTCCTCATCATCTTTGTTGCGGTCGTGGCTTATTAGTAGTTAAACTCGACATCTGCGACTGCGGCGAGGAGAAGGAGATGAAGAAGAGAGGGAAATCGGTAGAGGGGCAAGCACCACGCCAGCAGCAGCACTACCTTCTATTCTCACCTTGTCACATGCTTCATCATCAACGTGAGCCTCGCTCATTCATTAGCATTCAATTTAAAAAGTTTATGCGCCATTTATGCCATTGTTATCCCGTTTTGTGTTACGTTTGTACAAAATGTGTAATATCATATTACGTTTAGGAATCTTATATAACTTATCAACAGGCGGCACCATTTAATATACTACAATGCATATTACCACACAAGTTATTATGAAATACAATTATACCTACCTACACAGAAAGGGTACGTACCATTCTATGCAATACAGGTAGGTAGTAACAAGTAACAAATTATTGGATACACCTGTTTTGTCTGTGAGGATAGAAAACCCTGCCATATATATACGAAATGCGGCGAATAGATAGAAATTGAAGTTGGAGACTGAAAAACTTTTAATTACTGTTTCAAGTAGTTCATGTACCTCCTGAAGCATAAACAAACTTTTTGATGTGCGTAACGTTCCCAAAAAAATACCGCGATCATTCCAAAACGTATATTTACAAGAAATGTTAGATTTCAGAACCTACTATATACTATGTGCTAGTTATACTCAAATACGGACCTAGTCTAATAATTATAGTTTCTTAATTACCTGAAACAGCGAAATTAATTAACTTTTGTAATAATCAATTAGGTAAGTGTGTAAAACTGTGGATAAAAATATTGCAGAACGGCAAAAGTTACAATATTTTAAGAGAATTTACCAAAGCGGCGGCGTATGTCTAAATACATGCAGATCGTGAAATCCAATAAATACACTTTATTTGTCTTTGTCACACAGATACATTACCAAGCACAAAAAACTTTTCCAATTATTTGGTATAGCAAACCATTTTTCTGAAAAGTCCAAAGTGCATAACAATTTCAGTTTCCCACATTTTGTGAACGATGTATCCTTTTAACTTTTTTAGTAATTAAACAGGCAGGATGTAACCTTGAAGTCAACATTATTATGTAAAAATATTTACACAGGACAAAGGAGAAACATGTAACAACGTTAGTGATTTCAGGGGTTTTTTACTCTTGTGTATTGCCAATTGCCATTGAGGGAATTAATTGCATTTGCATAAGTTTCATATTGACATTTTTTCTAATAAAATAAATACTTGAATTTTCTTTGTTTCTAAAATAATTGCCTGCTCACTCTCCAGCACCAATTTTAGAAAATCGTCGAAAATGTTTTCATCATAGCCTTACCATGTTGAACATGAGTAGTCTTAAATTTCCAAAAGTATCATTTACTTTTTTTATATATGAATTTTTAAACTTTTGAATATATTTAGATTCTTCATGCGTTCTCACGAAATCTGGGAAGGGGCAACAATGGATAGGCAGACCACTTGCTTCTCTCTATATTCCACTGTACGTCCTCGTAATAAGTTATGCGCTTTTGTGTTTTCCATTGTAATAATAATTTATTACACAAATTCACC
>JAHZNE010002856.1:0-13111 GCA_027744055.1 Callyntrura sp. NNG-2020 | reverse complement strand
CAAGCACCAGCGTGTATTTACGGTCCAGGGTTGGACGGTCCATACCGCCGGACTGGTGCTATTTTTTAATCTAAACTTTTTCGAGTTAGAACTCGTTAACCATTCTCTACAAGTACCTTAATTTTGAAAGCAATAAGACGATGGTCGAAACTTGGCTCGCCGGTTTCAGAAATAGTTACTCAACATTATTTAGGAACAATTAAAACCAATTTAAGTACGGAAATTTGCTTTTTGGAAGGGTGACCTTTTGAAACTTGATTTTGCCTGGTTTGGGTTTTGAATTTACACTCCATTGATAGAATTCCATTGAAATAATTCATACAAAACTCCTTTGCGTATGTCCTAATTAAGAAAGTAAGGCCAATTAACAATGATGCACATGCTAACATTGTTATTTTCAGTATCACTTCATATAACGGAATGGATGCCGGATTCATTATATAATCGAAAACCACAAATGCACACGATAGAAAAACTATGCATCCCGCCAGATTTCCTGTACACAAGAAAATTAGTTTTGTAACCTCTGTCTCAATCGAGAACTTTTCCTTTGTTGCATTCAAGGTTGCTATGGTTGGGTATGGGAGGACAATATTCCAGTATTCATTTGTGAGAGAGCAACTTTTCCAGAGCAGAGGTGTACCCATTTTTAGAAAAATACAGTTTTACTTAATTTGAGACAGTGCAAGTTTTGGGGTATATGACCTAGACCGCAATTGCCGAAATTTGACGGGAGATTTTAAATGAAATCGTTCTGATGACTACGCTCAAAGGACGCTTATGAAGTTACAATTGTTAAAGAAATATGTACTACAACCGAACTCCATTTAAAGTAAAATGTTACTAAACTCAATTGGAATGTTTCCCAATTAACGTTAAACGTTTTTACTTTTTCTACCAAAACAGTTCGCTGCACAACATCTAGTAAATAGCGCTAAATTAAGGTTACAGAATCGAGAACGGAAAAATATCATACATTATGTATCATTATGGCAATGTATGTTATGTATTATGTATGAACTGCAATTGTATTCATTCAGTGTAAATATTTATGATAAAAAATAAGTGTACGTTTCACCATTTAAGTAGAACTTTTATACTAACATTTACTCTCATAAATTATAGAAAAATGCAATATAAGTGATTTTTAACTCTATTTCTATGTAGGATACGTATTGTAAAAACATTAGCTGTCAATAATGTCAGGAATAAAAAACCATTCTCTTTGTAATATTTGTAGTGAAAGCACAATTCGGATATAGGTACGAAACGTTTTGAGAATGCTCTAGATATTATATCCGTGTCAACCAAATTTGGACAAGGGCTTCAACAAACTACTGTTTCTAACATAAAAAATATTTCAATGCATGTCATTCCCGCATAAATAATGTAATTAGGTTATGCCGTCGCGTTCCACACTGTCATATTATTTTTACAGTCAAAATAAAGTAAATGAGGAATGTTCCAGCAAATGGAAAATTCGAGGTATATTAAGAATAATAGAGCGTGATCGTTGGAACAACTTACAGGTCGTCCACTAGCTTGCGTTATAATTATTTTTTGTTCATTCAACGAGGTCATTCAATATCAACATGTGCGAGAAAACTAGCATTACGGTATTAACATCAATTACGGTATACTTATTTTTAATAGTTGACGTAGTATGTGTTAGAAAGAAATCTATGAGGAAAATACTTTATGATTTCTTTTTACTTTTTATATTGACTTGATTTTACGTTCGGAAAATTTACGTTTAGGCGTATAACTGTTAAGCTGTGTAGTGATTGCTTTCACTAAGCGGTCAAGTGAAGCCAGCTACCAACCATGTAAAATGTCGTTTGAAATTAATTTTATTGTTTGTTTTGGTTAATTATAAAATAGTGTTTATTGTGTGTTTTACCAGAAACCCATGACTTAGGAAAAGGCCACTTAAAACTAGTTATTGCTTATACGGGACAGAGAAGTTAATAGTGTAGAACTCCAGTATACTGTTTAATAGATTTTTAGATTTTTACTGATCGTCATGGAGTTGTTCATGTGGTATATTCTACTGCGACTACAATGCAATATCATTTGTCTCTATCCCTAAATATAGCTTTTTTGAAAATATAGTACGATTTAAATTTTATTTTCTAAATAGAAGTCCTTGTTTGCGTTTGCCACTAACCGTTAACTAGAAACCATTCTAACGTTGAAGCAACATCATTTGCACCGCAAAATTAATAGCCACGTTCATGCATCTTAGGGGTGTCAACTCCTCAATA
The DNA here is from genome assembly GCA_027744055.1 of Callyntrura sp. NNG-2020. NCBI lineage: Eukaryota > Metazoa > Arthropoda > Collembola > Entomobryomorpha > Paronellidae > Callyntrura > Callyntrura sp. NNG-2020. The sequence continues at coordinate 10,847 of JAHZNE010002856.1, read as the reverse complement.
AAGTTGTCCTCTCCAAATTTGATTTTGACGACAGCACAAGAGTATAGGAATCTTTTTCTCCATTTTGCTTCCAAATGTCTGCTCGTCCCTTGTATTCCTAAAAGTAGTTTTTGCTCGTATAGGTCAAACTGCTTTATCCCACTTTTAAAGTTCCCTGCATTTTTGTGAATAACAGCCATAGCACTACTAATTACTAGCAAACCCAATATTGTATCCACCGAGCCTACTCCAAGTACGGCAATAACTATCGCGTTGTTCTGCATGCCTGCGCTTTTAACAAGAACCGGGAGAAGGAGACCTAATGCAAATATTGCACCCACAATTACAATAAGTAGCATCGTGTTTTGGGCTAGGCTGTTCAAAGTGCAATGTAGCAAAATTTCTCGATACCGCTTTATATTCTCCGTTCCTTCAGATACGGATTTAATTTCCTTTAGTTGGTAGATACACCTGCGAAAGAAAGATTTCAAATGTTTTATAGAAATCGACGTTACAATGGTAAACATAACTATGATTATTATTTTTACCGTAACACCATGTCATTCAACATCATTACTGATAGAAGCTGCAGAACGACCACAACAAACGTTACGCAGTGCATACTGAATATCCAGGTCCATATATTCAACAGGAGCGTGATAAACTTCGGTGTAATGGAAACTAACCGTGCCAAATTTGAAGATGGGGATTGAAAATAATGAGAGGATGGGTAACATTGGGGTAGCAAGAAGTAGCCAATTAGGGACCGTTTGCATGGTTCCGTCCAATGAAAAGCTAGCACAAATCCAAACGGAAACACAATTTGGGACATCAGGAGACAAAGTATAAATAGATAAATTAACTTCTCCATGAGTGGAGTAGGGAGTCCACGAGGAGAGTTTGAACCCAAATGCTCCAAACGAAACAGTCCGTTGAGATAGAAGACGATTTCAGATTGCTTCTCTTGAAACAATTTAATCAAACTGATGTACGCAATTTGAATGGCTAGGCTTAAGTATGCTAGTATATCGTCCATGGTCACCCCCGGTTGTTCTAAAGCGTTTTCGGGTTTCCGTGTATGCCAAATAAATTGTTGGACAATGAGTACCGCCACCAATAGTCTGTGGTAAAAGCATTTTCTCTGAAATGCTCTTCGCTGTTTCGCGTTCTCAGTTGAAAGAACCCACGACCCGTTGTCCATGTCCTTAGGTGGCTCTTTTTCATCATCCTCTTTTTGTTTACTCTGGGAAAGAGTGAACGGGACAGCTTGAAAAAAATGCAGTGGCTTCATTGTCAAACATAAGAACCACGATTTATTAACCTTGTGCAAATACATTTTGTAAGCTTGGAAAGTAAAATATTTTATTACTACGTCTTATATGAATTATACTCGTATTTAAAAAGAAGGAGAATAGAAGCGCTTCGGTAGATTAAACACGAAGAACTGTTTCAAATTGTTTATCTAAAGTTATTGCGTCAATTTATTGTTTTATATTTAAAGTGAAACATACATCCATAGGGTCGATCCCTGGGTGACAACGTATCGTCCAACTGAAGAATTTCAATGAAATGACAGCGGGAAATTTTGTGGACATCGGTTCGCTTTACGCTTTATTTTAAATGTTGACGTTCGACTTGTTTTAGAGCAAAGAGCTGAATATATTTTCCACGGATCTCAGCTTGACAGTGATGGTGATACCCAGTAGTATCTAGAATGGTTACTGATATTCTTGGTAATAACGGCTTGTATGGATAGAATTGGTCAATGTTAGTTTTAATGTGTTTTATCAAATTTATATACACATCCAGAAGCGAAGTAAACAAAATAAAGCATGAACTCAAATATTACTGATATTTTCCAAGTTAAACTGTCAAAGCTGTCAAATCGAAGCCAGTGTCAGTATGTTTATTTTAGTATTGTGTTTGTTTATTCAAAACTTGTTTGTTTGGCTCGACTGTGTTATTGCGCACCGTTCTTACATTAAATATTGTATAAAAATCGAGTCTGTAAATAGTTAAAAAATTCAAATTTTCATTAAACTCGTCGTGAAAGGGCTTTATCTGGGAAGGACAAACCCAGGTAATAATAGGCTAACAAAAGCGCTAATTTTCCCAACATATACGTCCATTGTTCGATAAAGTATTTTATATATTGACTTTTAGTATTCACAGGCAGTAGACAAAAGTGTTGTTTAATGTTACGGGGGTCAAATAAAAATACGTACCGGGAAACTTTTTAATCAACATGCTTGAGAACGTTTGAATGTTTACTGTTTATGAAAGCCCGTGACGTACATAATGTACATAAAACAAATTCGCTGCGCCTGGTTGTAAACAAAATATTTTTTTAAAAATATGTCTTTCAGGTTGGTTACTGGAAATTATTCCATGGATTCCTAATATCTACACTTTTAAAATGTCATAATCGCATATAAAATTAGATGGATTACATACAAAAATAGATTCATTCGTTGGTGGTACAATCGGGGATGATTTGGAAAATATTCTAAAGATATTGCATTTCGGATTTATAAAAACAATTAATTCAATACCACAAATGTCCTATGTCACTCTGCTAGTTTCACACCTAGCTCCTTCAGGTCATCTGAAGGAGTAAATTTCGGAGTACAATTTTAAAAAATCAAAGTTCTTTATTTTTGGAAGTTAATAAATACCTTGTAAAATGAGCAACTTCATGAAAGCGGAAGGGCTATAAGTTTCTCTAGTTGCTTTTTCTAGTAGCGATGTCGGTGTGTGGTTGAGGTTCAAGCTGGAAAATCTACAAGTAAATGTCAATTTCAGAATCGATGTTTTGAAATAGTTAAATGCGTTATTACTTTTCCAAATTTGGAAACTAGTGTATTGCAATAACAGGTAAGAGGGTTCCCCTTAATCGCACTTTATCAATTGTATAATGTTATAATTACAACATATGCCGGAAGGAGTGCCACCACTGTTTACATTTTACATTAGAGTAGCTGACTTTATTAAAACAAAGATTTTATAACATACAATACTATCTTCCGTATTTTAGTTGTAAAAGAATAATTCCACCATTAATGGCAAACTCCAAATTATATTTATTTTCAGGGTTTAGGGCTTACAGTACCAGGACAACCATGAACCATTTATGATACTACAAAGTGAGAGATACAACAAAAAGAATTTTGGCAGTAAATTTAATTATACTATCTAATTGAACATTTTGGGACTACAATATAAAGTTACCAACATTCAAATCGCAAGTTCCTTGTCAATATTTTATCTACATTACCAATAAAAGCGATTAGTAACTTGTAGTAAATTTGTGCACAGTGCTTGTGTTGCTAGTATGATTTATACATGTGTTTTCTAACATTGAAGCAACATTATTTGAACCGCTAGATTCATAGCAAAGTTCATACACCTCAATGGCGTCAGCTCTTCGACAAAGTTGTTCTCCCCAAATTTAATTTTAACGACGGCACAAGAACACAGAAATCGTGTTCTCCATTTCATTTCCAACTTTCTGCTCGTCTCTCGTGTTTCCAGTGGCATATTCCTATCGTACGTGACAAAATGCTTCAAGACATTTTTGATTTTTTTCGCCGATTTGTCAATGACTGCCATGTTACTGCTTATCACCAGCAAACACATCACCGCATCTATCGTGCCTACGCCCAACGTAACAATAATCCCCACGCTGTTCTCTGTAGCAACGTTTTTAACAAGAACCGAGAGAACGAGAGACACGACCATTATCGTACCGGCAATTACAATAAGCAGCATTTCACTTTGAGCCAAGTTGTTTAATGTAGAATGGACCAGGATTTGGCGATACCGTTTTATGTTTTCCCTTCCTTCATATACCGATGTACTTTGCTCAAACTGGTTGGCATACCTGTAAAAATAGCAAATAATAATCAGTTTCTTTATATTGACACCGCAAATATTAGCGTTTTTACAGTAGCAACATGTCATTGAGCATCAATATCGACAGGAGCTGCAGAACGATCGCCACAAATGAGCCACTGTGATTGCTGAAGATCCAACTCCATATATTCACGATAAAGACGGCTAGTTTAAGGACCGCTGAGACGATCCAATTTCCCGCGGAAGATTGTGTATAGCACTTGGGTAGAACGAAGTAGCCAATTAAAGACGGTTTACAGGGATCCGTCCAATGAAATACCAGAACAAATCCCAACGGAAACAAAATTAGAGACATTAACAGACCCGGAATGAAAGCATATATTAATTTTTCCATCAGATTTGTTGGCCGATTGTGCACCAAGGTACAGTTGCTATGTTCCCAGCGAAATAGGTGATTGAGATAGGAGACGATTTCAGATTGTTTCTCTTGAAGTAGTTTCATTAAAATAGCGTAGAGTACATTAGCTACTGAACTTAAATAGGCCAATATTTCGTCCACGGTCACCCCCGGTTGATCAGAAGTTTTTTTCGGTTTTCTTATATGCCAGATAATTTGTTGGGCAATGAGTGTCACAACTAATATTCTGTGAAAAAGGCATTTTCTCCAAAATGATTTTTGCTGTTGGGAATCTCACTGGGGAAAGTACCAAGTGACAGGTGTTGGTATATGAAACCGAGACCTGTGCATTGTTGTCGATTAGTTTTCTTGGAGTAAAAGTGAAGGGAACCGCTGGGAAAAAATTCAATTGCTTCATTGTCAAACTCAAAAACGATGAAGTATTAACTATTTGCAAATTCATTTTGATGGCTTAAAGAGCACAGTACTTCTTTACAACGTGTTTTTGGAATATACATTTTGAAATGAATTGTAACTAGTTTGCTTTTTTGGGCTAACGACTATTTTCTACTTCAAATGGGCCATCTACAGTTATTTCCTCAATACTGTTGTACATTAAAAGGGGCACAAACTGCTACTCCGCGTACTTTTAAATATTTGAAGTATTGTATTTTTGTGTCCGCCTCCCTGCTGTATTTGAAGAGGAAGTGGAGTAGAGGCGCTGGATTGGATTGACTAATGTCAAATTGTTTGAAATTATTTGCCTACAGTTATGTCGGCAAGATGTGTGTTTGTGAGTTTGTTCTACTTTTTACTTAAAATGTTGACGTTCGGCTTGTTTTGAAACAAATCGGCTAAATTTGTTTTCCATGGATCACATCTTGACGGTAATGGTGATACCCGTGGAATTCTAGCAAAAACCCAGTATGCTGAGTGGTCAAGGCTTGTTCATATAAAAATGGGCTACTATAATGCTTTCAATGGAAAATATGGGTTTCAAATTTTGTATACACTTATACAGGGACAGTGACAAAATTTGTGAAACAACGTAGTTCCTGATAGTAGTTCAAGTAAATGGGGCTTTTCTATGATATGAGTTGTCCGTAATCCTTTTCCCTTTCCTTGTCTTCCGTTAGAAATGACAACGACAACATTAAAGTTGATCTATGAGGGAGGCAACATGCTGTCAAACTGAAGGTTATGAACAAAATTACAGTAAGAATATACAGTCAGCTTGTAAAATGTTCCGCCAAATTGGTATTTAAATTCTATTGTTGATCAAAATCAGATCCACGTCGTAGTTGTATTGAGAGAATATTCTTTATATATTCAATTAAACAATTTTTGTTACTTGTTAACATGATAGGGGTAAATATGTCGTTTTTATAGTGGTTTTTGCAAACTTTTTTATACCATATATCATATGTCAAAACAATTCAAACAAAAATGTTAACAATTACTTGATATTTACAAATTTCCTTACATTCGTGACAAATTCGGGAAAATGGGATGTTTTAAAATTTGACATATAGAAAGAACATATCAAGCTATAAAAAGAAAACAATTATTATTACGTTTGGCTACGTTCTTTCATGTTCAGAGAGATGCTATTGAACAAAGCAATCCATTGCAGACTCCGGGTTTTCTTTGAATAAATTTTTCAAGCATTTCGATGCTCCAAGTTTGGAATATTTGCTACAGTAAAATCAAGTATATTTATTATTTCATGATTACTAACTTTTTACAGCAATTTACTGTAAATACACAATCCACCTTTTTAGAACACGAGCTGTTTGAAGTTTTAGCTCCAAACAATGATCTATGTTTCGGGTGAAACAGAATAGCTTGACAGCGGCATCCACATTGAACCAATCGTTTCCTTCATATAACAAGGCACTTTCTATTCTCTTCTGCAGTTTAGTTATTCCATATTTCTCGGATGCTTGCAGCAGTTCCAAGCAAACATCAATATTTTTTGCTGGTTTTAAATTACCGCTATACAAATAACTGAGCAGGGCCAACACGCCAGACTCACTCATGTCCTCCAGATTAACTGAATTTGTTTGTCCCTCCAAAAATGCTTCCTTTTGTAACATTTTTTAAAAAACGGCGCTGTTTCCTATAGTAATTTGCAAACCCAAAAATGTTTCCGGAAATTCAAATATGCAATTTTTAAAATGAAAATTAATAAATACGAAAATTAGCATACCTGTAAAGAAAAGCTTATGGCATTGAAATTTTGCCCCATCTCCAGACACCATCTCTGTGTTCGTAAGGAAACCGTCGGATAAAATTCGAGTAGCAAATTCTAGGGCATCCGTCCCAACATTGTAGTTACTTAGTTTGTTTAGCTTGTCTATCTTAACACATCCAAAAACACGTATAGATAGGTGAGCTGACAACGCGGAATTTGGGGGGAGTCCTACAATTGGAAACCCGTCGAAAGTGCCTTCATATATTGGGACGCAGTTGTCTGCATCTCTGGAACAGCTGCAGCCTGGCATTTTTGCTACAGCAAAAAATTAATTCAAAGCATCGAAATTAATAAAAAAAAATACAAAATGACATCTGGGGGAATACATGTTCTTGTTTCTTCTAAATGGTGCTAAAGATGTTTAAGATTTCTATGTCTGTCCCCATTACCTTGATAAATTGTTTGATAAAAGGCCCGCCCAGTTTTATGGACAGTCCAGAATCTTCCTCCTTGCCAAATGTTAAGTTAATTGCACTGGCGCAGATAAGATATTAAAAGTCGTTTACATAAGTTTATGGTCAATATGTAAATTATTAAAGGTTTAAATCAATTGTTGCATTCCTTTTTACACCAACGATACAATACCTTGAAACGGTGCCATTAAGTAGTAGCTCCCTTAGTTCGCTGCAAACTTGCCAAGTATTTTCGGAGCCATTAAGGGGAACTACCTGATTAAAGCTAACAGGAGCACTTAATCCCAATATTTTTTCAAACTCGGCAAAGGTAAGTTTCTGCTTTTGGAGAAGGTAAAAACTTACTTCCATTTTAACTAGTACGACCTGAATATAAATTCTGCGAAATTCATTTCAACTAATAAATATAACCAGATATTATGTTTCTAGATTAATAGAAAGGTGGGATGATAATTCAAACTATTGTTAATTTATCTAATGTTAATATTGTATGGTTAGGTTATTATTTATTATTTTAACCAGCAATACCAATACGGCTTTACTTATTTGGTATTTACACCTGGAATATTTCAACACTTTACATATAGCTAATCATAGACGATATACTAACATTGTTTATACAGTTAATCCCTAAATAAACTTTTATTTAAATAATAACAACCGGCGTACGAGCAGAAACATCTGATTTTCTGTTCTTACGCCTACTTTCTCAACACTTGAAGCAAATGATCGAGTATATGCAACATAGAAGGTACACCATACCGCTGATATATATAATTCACAACTGAAAAGTGTTTGTCTCTTAAAGTAAAACTTAATAAGAATACAGCTTACCAAGCAATACATGCATGTTCTGCGTATGTGGAGTTGATGGCAGAACACAGCGTTAGTATGTTATTTTAAGTTGTACGAAAATCACGTGTTTCTACTTTGTGATGAGTCATTATGCACATGTTTGTCTGGTTTAACTATTAGGAAATGGGCGTATGACGTGTTTGAATGTGAAGTAACTTGTGAGTTAATGATTAAAATCGTTCGCTTTAAACTTGTGACAAACACTTTCTAGGACCGATAACCGATTAATAAAAGGATTATGATTCAAAACATGCAAACATCAGTTCACATTAAATTCATTACAAACAGCTCTTAAAAATGGAAACGTCGGTATACCTTATTGACAAAAGGCATGCCTACTATTTAACAATTGTAAATTCATTAACAATTAATAACTAGGATAGTTACGCACGTGAGCCCCATTCTTATAAGTATCTTTTGATGGCGTTTTGCTTACTTCAAGGCTTCAAATTATATTGACAAAAATTGTTGTATTACATTAAGATTTCAATCACCCAATTGCAATATTTGAATTTGAAATATGATCGTGTATACCTGTTATGACGTATCAGTGAAATCAGTTATGTTTGAAATATTCTAACGCTGAAGGAGCATTATTTGCACCGCCAGACCAATTGCAAAGTCCAGGCACCTCAAGGGAGTCAGCTCTTCAACAAAGTTATTCTCCCCAAATTTGATTTTTACGACAGCACAAGACCATAAAAATCTTTTTCTCCATTTTGCTTCCAAACTTCTGTTTATCCCTGGTTTCCCCAATGGCAGATTTTGCTCAATGTCAAACCGCTTCAACGATGTCTTAAAATTTCCTGCTGTTTTGTAACACTCGGCCATATTACTACTTATTACTAGCAAACCTATTGCTGAATCCATCACAGCTAACGCCAGGGTGATAGTAACACCCCAGCTACTGTTTGCCGCAGCATTTTTCACCAGAACCGGGAGAACGTATTATGCCAACAAGCACAATAAGCAACATCTCACCTTGAGCCAAGTTGTTCAACGTACTATGTATCACAATTTCGCGATACCGTTTTATGTGTATCGTGCCATTCGATACCGATCTACTTTGCTTGAGATGGTTGATGCACCTGCGACAAAACATGTTAGATATATACATTCACACTGTTTGTATTACTTTTGTTAATTTACGTTCCACTTCTGTACCTTAACACCACATCATTCAGCATCAGTATTGACAGCAGCTGCAGAACGGCAACGATGAACCCCACAGAGTGCATGCTGAAAAGCCAAATCCACACATTCACCATACAGACAATGAGCCGAAGTGTTGCTGAAATCCAGAAGGTCCCAGTTGAAGGAGAGCCTTGGAAATACTTAGACAACGGATGGCACTGGGGCAGAAGGATGTAGCCGACTAGCGAACGCTTGCAAGGGTCTGTCCAGTGAAACATTAGTACGAATCCAAACGGAAAGACAATCAGGGACATCAGCACAAACGGCACGAATGTATAAATTATCTTTTCCATCAGACGGGGAGGCATGTAATGATGAAGCTTTGCAGTGATCCATTCCAAGCGAAATAGTTGATTGAGATAATAAATTATTTTAGGTTGTCTGTCCCGAAGGGATTTCATCGTGCTGACGGAAACTATATTAATCACCAGACTTAAGTATGCGAGTATATCATCCAATGTTATCCTGGGGTGTCCTGGCCCATTGTCGGTGTCATTCTGGGTTTGCAGTGTTTTCTGAATGACGTGTTGTGCAAGCAATACCGCGAATAAAACGCGGTGAAGGAGACATTTTCTTCCGAAAGTTTTTTGTTGTTGAGGATTCCCGGGAGAAATAACGAACGGCTCAAAGCTTTTGATTGTAGGGTTCACCCGCTTTTCGTGTGTTGTTGGTTTCCTACAGGAAAGCGTAAATGGCACAACTTGAAAAAGTTCAAATTGTTTCATTGCCAAACTTAAAAGCCTCCATTTGCTATCTGTATGTGCCTCCATTTTGTCGATTTGGTAAAAGCAGTTATGTACGAGTGTAATGCAACTTCCGACGACATTGCGTTTCAAAATGAAACGAAATTATAGCATTTTAACTAACAATAGTATTTCTACGTTTAACTAACTTATTTCCTCTTCATATTACAACATCCTCTTCATATTACAACAGGTAAAAACAACAAAAGGGTGGATACATGTGGAAACAAACATCCCGTTTGACACAAGGTTACGCAAAGTAAAATTTTGCCGACAGCAAGGAGGGGTTTTCAGATGTCAAATTTCAGTTTCAGGAAGTTCTACCAAGCTTCAAATACAAAATGTTCTAATGTATTTATGAATTAGTTTAAACATACAAGTGAGCTTAATGTAGCAACGACTTATTAAATGTTCTGTTTGTTGCGATGAATTATTCATTTACGTTTGTTGTACTTGTTCTACTAGCGGGCCTTCATGAATTATAAACTCGAAATATATCGTCAGTAAACTCGTCGAAATAGTTTTGTTTTACGAAGGTTATAGGGTTGTCATTTTAAACAGTCATATAAGAAATGTCATATAAATACATCATTATTATGTTATTATAACGTCAAAATGACGACAAGCTAGATATCTTCGTCCATAGTTTTCCTGATGCATAATCATTATGATGAATAAAAATTAAATGAAACTAGTAGCCCGCCACCGGCAAAATGAAAATGAATGATTTATGAAATGATGATCACTGAGATCAGTTGTACAATGTAGAGAAAAATAAAAAATAAAGCATGATGTTCTTGCTCTGAATCTTCAGTATGACAAATTAGAATATTTTCTTAACAAAAAGAGTTGTAAGATCTTCTGTGAACATCAGAGATTCATAAGTTTAGGAATGAAGACTGATTGACACTTTATAAGGTACACTTCATTTTTCTTGCTCGTTTTTGTTTCAAGAAAGTTAACTTTGAGGGATTTTTCTATTCTAAAGTCAACAAAATAATTTTACGCATCAATCTTTGAACATTGCATATAGCCCTAGCGAGGGAACATTGGAGGCTGTACCACGGCGATCGGCTTCATATTTTTATATAGCAATGCTTTTATCAATATGAGACTGTGCCAAGTGGCAGTTCCCGACGGCGCGTTGTTTTGAAAATATT
>JAHZNE010002855.1:0-46163 GCA_027744055.1 Callyntrura sp. NNG-2020 | reverse complement strand
TATATATATCGAGTATTGCATGGAGAAGTATGAATATTAAGAAAACGTAGTGGAAAGAAACAATATGAAAATACTATTGGAATAAAGGGCACAAATAAAACAAAATCATTCAAAGAGACTCCCAGTTTTTGAAAAGATAACTGGAGAAGGTAAAAGAGTCTTCTGGAGATCGTTTTGCGTAAAGAACGTTTTAACTTTAACTGAAAATATAATAAGGTAAGTAACAATTAGAAGTACTAGCGCTGAAATCTTGTAATATCTATTGTGAAATTCTATTTTTTGTGCAATGTTTGACAGATGCCACGTGAAAAGAAAGAGTGCTTTGGAAAACATGGATTTGTCATATTTTTTCAACAAGGTTAAATTCGCAAAAGCAAACCCAGTTATGTCTAACCTTATTCAGGCATTAATTCATGTTGATTGCCAATAGTGGAATTAAATAAATGCAAATTGCAACATTGTGCTAATGATTGTGCAACATTTGACGAGAAAACCTTGAATTTTGAAATTGTTTATTTTTTCTCGAAAATTCACGACGCTTGTGAATTCAACTTACAATCAAACGTGGTATTAAACAATACTTAATACCTAAATGACGAAACGACAAAAAATTCATAAAGGTACTTTAATGTATTTATGAAAGTTAATGTTGTACGACTGATTTGAATAATAATAAGTATGTATATCCGCATCTAACGTTAATAGTGGACATATTATGAATTGTTTCATGACTCATGACTCAATTAACGCAGCTACACTGCTGGGCTAAAGGTGAAAGCTGTCAATTCTCATCGGATTTGTTGTAAATGGGTTGATTTGGAATAATGTTTTGAAATGGAGGAGGCAGCATAACAGCCCCATGCATATTTGGATGAACCATAGTTGGAAGGAAAGCAGGGTTTGGGGGATAGCCTGAAATACAGTTAAAAATAATTATGAGCCACACTTTAAGTTTTCAAAAACATATAACATGACTGGCGAAGCCAATAAAATATGGTGACTAAATGTAATATGTTGCACCCATTGGAGATGGATGGGGTCTAAATTGTATATGTGGCGGTGGTCTGGCCATATTCGACATCAGTGATGCTAGATTTGGGTTATTGGAGTTCATCATCACAGGAGCGGTACTGGGCGGTGTAGGCAATAGTCCGCCTGAGATAGGCACCGGAACGAATCCTGTTGGATTTTGAGGTGGTGGAAGAGTCTTGCCTCCTTCAGCTGTCATTTTTCTCATGACAGAAGTAGGAGTGAATGCCATACTAGAAACTGGAGTTGCACTACGTTTTGTCATGTCCTTTTGAGGTTCTTCAGCAGAGCGTGGCATGAATTTTTCAACTGGAATTTGTAAACATTTAGTTTGTTAGATATGTGTATGAAATATAAAAAAATCATGTTACTTCTATCAAATGCATTCGCAGAATTCTGTCTGCATATTTGCTTGTATCTCACAGTTTCCAGGCCGTTGATTTGGCATAGGTTGTGGCATGTGAGGCACAACATGGTTAACTGGGGGTTCTACAACTATGACGCCAGGTAAGCTAAGCTTTCCGTTTATCAACAAATGTAAAATCCCAGTATACATCATATGTTGCTGAGGTTGGCATTGCTGGAGCACAAATTGATCTAATACGTGATGGAAAGTCCACTCATTGGATTTTGCAACTGCAATGGTATCAAAATATTTGATCACAATAAAATATCGTATACTGAGTTGTTTACTATAAACTTGGACAAGATATAAGTTGATGAAATTCTTACTGTTGACAAGCTGAACGTAATCCCATTGTGTCATGTTCAAGGTGATTACTAAGTGATGCAACTCTGGAGGAATCATCTGCAGAATTTGGTTAGGTGTCAAGCGAGGCACATTATCCATCTGAGATGGTTGAGGCGGAAAGGCAGGCTTGTTCATCATGTTATTGAATATATCTTGCAGAGAATTATTTCGAGACGGTTCTTCTGACGCTGTAGCATGTTGCGGCTGAGCTTTTGGTTGAGATGGTTGTTTAAAGATATCCAACACATTTCCTCCTTGTTGCCCATCTTCCATATTTGGCGATTTTCCCGATTGGGGTGGAGCTTTCTTTTGAGTGGTCGGGCCTTGTAGTACTTTCTCCAACTATAGTAATTAGTATCAAAACGACGTTTTCAGCTGTTCTAATTTATTAATTAATTTATTCATTATTTCCGTTCTCTTTACCAGCGGAGTAACCAATTTTTTAAAAGCATCCACATCATCCTTTGTGGCTGGGGATGACTTTGGCGTTTCTTTGACTTTAGGTTCAGGTGATTCAACTGGTGCATTTTTCTTAATTAACATGTTACGGAGTAATTCTCCCATTTCATGAACTGCCTTTGTTTTATCTGTAATGACGAATAAAAAATACATTAATTCTTAACCATTCGAAGTGTTGTATAGCAAGTTTGTTGATTTTCTTACTCCTGTATTAACTACGAAGATTCCTAATGTCATAGTTGGAAATTTTGAGCGAGAATTTAATTTAAAGTTTTTGAAAAACTACAGCTCGTTACAAAATTAGCTTGTACATTTGCCAGGTCTTTGTATTTATTAACAAATATGTAACTTGTGTCTGGTACCTCTACCTAGTTTCTGGAATAATCAGACTTGTAGCTGAGAAGCGATAAAAATCATGGGGGAAACGTGTGTTATGGATTGGTTCACTGTAAAAATACAGATATAAATATACCTTCGTTGGATTGGGCATGGTTTTCATGTGAATCGCGATGAGCCATCCTGCCGTGACCAAAATCCGAAGTTCCTATGTTTCTCTTGAAAAATTGACTAAACCTTGAGCTACCACTTGGTTCTTCCGTTTCTAGATAGTCATTCTGTTCACAAATAAATTAACGGATTAAATATTTTAACGGTTTCAATCATGAATGCTAATTATAATTAAATGAATTATGGATATAGAATAACCGATAAAATTCCTGGAATGTGATCCATTTTGAGAATTTTTTCGATGCTTAGGTCCATTGGACTTTCACAAGCATTGTCATTTTTGGTACTTTCACCACTTGAATCTACTTCTCCGTTTTCTTCCGTAATTTCTTTTCCTATTCCATTCTGCAATTCATCAGACTTTTCTCTTCGGTCATCGTCCAAAAATCCTCTCAGTTCAATTGTTTCGTGCTGAGACGATGGACCACCTATAATGATCATTCATAAAAAAAAATTAGACTCCACCTGACCTCAAGATTTATATTATAAGTATGTATTGATTAGTACTATAAGGTTTGGGAAAATAAGTACTAACTCTCATTGGATTCGCAGTATGTGTTCAATAACTACTTAACTACACTTCAAATTTTTTTTAAACATGCTTGTTCCTCAGAGCGACGACAAAAAATATTCAATCCGCCGTCAGCTTGCCACCTGTGTCTTCCAAGTGCCAAGAGGCGAAATATGCTTTACGCGCATGCAGTCAACCAATACTCTATGCTTTAAGAAACAAATGATTTTAAATGGATTTTTTCCATAACAACTTATTAAAGCAAATTTGCCACCTTTGAAATATTGCTACCTCCAAGAACAGAAGGAGCCCATGTGTCTGGGTCTGGGGTATTCTTTTATGTGCGACAACCGTTATCTCTCTACGAGACGGCCGATGAGTCACAGTCGAACGAAGAAGGGGTATATAGGAAAGGAAACTACGTACAGGTACTATAGCAACATGAACCGTCCCGTGAGTCCCGTCATTGACGTCTGTCAAATACATCTATCATCTGTCTGTAAGCAATTCAAGCAGCTATTAGCTACTCTGCGACTCCACGCACTGTGTTATTGTCGTGGGCATAGTCGTTGTCAACGTATGCTTTGAATAGCTGTGCAGTACAAAACTGTTGTCAACTCTTTAGTTGTCCCAACAATAATGCCATGCTATTCTCAAAATCTCAAACAGTACAACTATCTTTGTCCGAAGCAAGTATTAAAACTGGGAATGAAAGTATATCTTTTAAGTAATAATGAAATAATAACTGATTATGATTATATAAATAATATATTGTGAAGGAAAGGATAATTTGTCCACCACCAAAACTCTTGAATATTCATGAGCTCTTTACTACCACCATATTGGCGCGTTTTTCGGCGTCGACGACGTTTACGTTTCCATTCATAAACGCATAAATAATCAATGGAGATATGAGCTCATGAATACATACGAGTTTTTTTTGGATAAAATGCGGTTTCAGGGTGAAATCGTGATCCTAATTTTTATCCTCAAAACTTGAGAATCAAAATGAGGATGAGAGTACGATCATGAATGATTTGTTTAGGTTAGTTTTTTTATGATGATTTTGTTGGTTTGTGGTTTTATGGTTATTTTAGGTTAGGTTTGGTTTTTGTGAACACTTAAGGTTAGGTTTGGTTTTTGTGAACACTTAAGGTTAGGTTTTGATCCTCAATACTGATCCTCATTTTGATCTTCCAATTGAGGATTGATTGAGGATCGGGATTAGAATTGATGATTAAAACCTAACCTACAATAACAAAAAAACATAACGTGAAATAACAAAAACCTAACCTAACTTAAAATAGTTACAAACCCCAAACCAGCCTAAAATCATCATGCAAACCTAACCAAAACAAATCATTAATGATCGTACTCTCATCCTCAATCCTGAATTGATCCTCAGTTTGATCCTCAAAATTTGAGGATAAAATGAGGAGCAGGATTTCAACCTGAAACCGCATTCTCGTTTATTTTATCAAAATAGCGTACAAGTCTATCTTCTGCTTCCTTTTTTTGTATGTATGTTGAAACACCTAACGCGGGATTGCTTGAACGTTAATTTTACTGTACTTTTGGGGAGACTTTTTTTTAGCAGCCTAGTGAAATTTCAACGTATCGGTACATCAAGTATTGATGATCAAGCGTTTTACATATTTGGGTTCCTGGTGTTATAAACAGTGAATTTTACTGAAAACAGTGAACAGTGGTTTTCTACGTTTATACTTTATTGACTTCACTTTGAAATTTGTGGTAGACGAAGAGTTCACCAGATAATCGGTGACCGGAGTTAGTTTAAATACTGTTCATTTTTGTTCATAGTTAATAGTAGTTTCAACAGTTGCTACTACTGTTAATGTAAACTATTTTTACCGGAATTTTTAGCACATATTTCTTCGGTGGTTAAACAAACTTCGCTAGTAATAAGAAAATAATTATTTAGCATAAAGTTTTTAAGTGTGAGCAAATTAACAGCTATATAGAACTTAAACCCCAACTTTCGAGGAGTAATTTCAAATTGAAAATATGTAAGTGAAGTTTTGGCCTGTTTTCTTAAGAATATGACTTCAGATGTTGGTAAAATTAAAATGTGTCATGTATGTCCACTAGAAAGATGTTCCAAGTGAGCTTGACATTACAGATGACAGAATGAGTCTGATAAAAAAAACTTATCTAGGTGATTTATAATGCATGCCACGCATACCTTTCAGTTTTTCAAAACTGAATGCAATCTAAAAATGCATTCGTGTTAAACGGTGAATGCTTTTGGCTCTAATGCAAGGGGAAAAGTGGTCATTTCATTGGGGATGTTGAATGGAAGGACATAATAGTCATACCTGACACTTGATGTCCGAAAACCCCTTGCCTATATACCAAGCTTAACTAGTCTAGCTTACATGTGATGTAATACTACCTGCGAAGTGGAAAATAAAGGATTACAACTACTAGGCCAGATTACCGTTACGGAACCACATGTGTGAGCCACGGAACCAAGCAGTGCAGTGTTAGATTTTGTGATTTACGTCGTTAGTTTAAATTTGATTAATTACTCGTACTAATTACGAGTATTGTTGCACTGCAGTGTAAAAATCAAACGGCTTTGTAATTGCACTTGAGTAAGTATTCCTACTCCTGAACTCGAAGAGCAAAATTGGAACCGTCGTGTATTATTTTTCAAAAGTGGGACAGTCTTAAATACTACGATTGCGCATTAATCGTGAATCTGTAAGGTAAGTAAGGTTTTTTTACATTGATTAAGAATATGGTTTTAGTTTTTTGCCAACCTAACATTTCCGGCCACAGTGAAGGTTTTAGATGATTGTTTATTGGTAGGAATTAATGTCTCATAGTACTTTGTAATAGCTAATACAAAATTCAAGAACAACCGTTAACATAAGGCATGGCTCACTAACGATTTACAGTTAATATATAAGACTATTTAAAATATTTTGGGGTTGTACTTTGTGTTATATTTGGAAAGTATTGGTGGTTTTAGCATATAACCCGGATCAATTTGTTTTGTCACGCGTTGAGGTGCGTTAACTACAACAAACGCATATTACCGGGTATTCATTTTTACATGAACGCAAAGTACCGAAGAGGAAATAAACTCCACCCACACCCAAATACATCTTTTTTTGACGATTCATCTATTGACGGCAACATTCACATTGTTGGAAGTTGGCAACATGCCACTCCACGGGATGACACGGCTGATTTTAATGAAAATGTCAATAAAATCAGCAAACTTTAAATATTCAATCAAATCGTTAGTCCAAGACTCCAAGAAATACAATACAGAAATAATTTCTACAGCACAAAATATGTGCTAGAAGGTAATTGTGCTAGGTAAGCATTCAGCATCGGTAGTCAAAAAAAGCGTAGGAGGGGGGGGATTGTCTTCGGTATAAAAATTTTGAAAAATCTAAAAACTAATAAATAAATCTTTTCTCGCCGAACCAAACCAAACCTAACAAAATAACCAAATATAACCTGGAATAACCTAACCTATAACACTAACCTAACCCGAATATCCTGAAGATAATTTTTTAAATAATAAAAAGTGTCCAGTATGATTTTTGATGTAGAATGATTTTTGAGTAACTTTGAACAACATTTATTTTTTAGTAAAAAAAATTATACCACTCTTTGCTTTGGCCACCGTTTCTGATATGGGCACCATGTTTAGGAGAACATATGTGTGTCGTGTGTGTATACATGAATTACGCCTTAATTATTACGGGATTAAAAACGAAAACCAAACTTGTTGATGCGTGATGTATAATTGCGTGACCTAAAATTTTTGGCGTTGGGACTCCTTAATGAAACACTACAACTCTACAACTACCCTAGTTTTGATAAAAATCTTACGACGGTCGAAATTTTGTTCTGATTCATTAGAAAAATAATTTTTCTGTTAATCCTCTCTTTAAATTAAACCAAAAATAGCTTTAAAAACTCTTTGGTAATGGACTTATATAAAGTTCCGACTTCATAATTTTAATTGCAAATTTACTCCGTTATTCATATGTACTCATTTTGGAAGGTCTTAATTCTTAAATCACACTTTCCAAAATTTGTTTAGTTCTAACAGTTTGACCAAAACTGAAATCAAATGCTTAACCAATGAAAAAAATGAATAAATCATCACCTAATTATCAATTTCCGATTTGAAAACTATAACTCGAATGTGCCTCTTCTCAAACCGAGCTAGTCATACATGTCCATTAAAAAATTGATTGGACATGTAGAAGTGTAAGACAAAAGTTATCATCATTCATCATACCCAGTACCCAGTTATGCAGTCCGGTATGCTGCAATTTCTCAGGAAGACTACCTTTTACAGAAAGTGTAAATTGATAACTTACTTTGTTTCCTTTGGTGATAAGTTATAACTAATGTAAGTCTTGGACACGAAGTATTCATCAAATGTATGAAAAATGGACACCAGATTCGACCTTGACCTTGAGTTTTTAACGCATCATGCATTATTTCTTATATGCAATTTTCTATTTGTGCGAACAGCGAACGGGCATGTTTTGTTTTTCAGTCTTAAGCGTCTCAGGAGAAAGTACCACCGGTATTAGCCATATGTATATAAACGTAACTGAGAGAGGTGAAACATGAATTCAAGTAGTTCAATCTGAAGCACACGGCGTTTACCTTACTACGGATGTCCTTACGCAAAACGCAAATACCTATAGGTTCATACTTAATTTTTTAGTAGACATAAATTTTCAAATATGAGCCATGTTACGTGCAAAAAGGGGTAGTCTGCGATACATAAAATGCAATTTTGATGAAGCCAACCTTAATATCAAAGAGCAAAATTAGTATCCTAGTAATACCTGCGACATGTACAAAATTGTACGTACCTGAAAACCATTCGGGTTCCTTTTCATCATCTCTTCCTCGGTCATTGGAATATCGCTTGCTGGAATTGACATTGTAATCTCGATCACGTGGAAAGTGGGCTCCATTTCTGCGTCGTGACCAATCAGAATTGTCTGTATCATTAGACCATGAATTCGAGTTTCTGTGGTTACTGCCAGATAAGCGATCTCTGCCAATTCTATCCCTGTGATCTCTGTCCAGATCACGGTCTCTATCCAAACGGTTTCTTTCGCTGAGGTCTTTTCTATGACCGCCATACCGAAAATTATTACGATGATAATCTCTAAAATAATTATTTAAAAAAATATACTTCACACATTCTGTATTTATTCACATTATTTGACTTTTAAAAACGATGCTTTCATTACCTGTCGTAACTTTTAGAAGAATCGTCATGTGAGTGAATGCGTGAATAACTACTATTGGAAGTTGCATGTGACGGCGAAGTTAAATTCGGACCACAACCGGCTGAAAAATTGCCACTGTGTGGTCTCAGGCTAATATTATCTTCGCCGTCCCGATCCCTTTTACTCGCATCATCTTTGCGTTTGCTAATGACGGTCAAAATAAAAACATAGCATTATAGCGCGCATGAAAAAAATATGCCATTATAGCGTGCAAGAAAAATATGTACGCATGCTTACAATATGCATAAAATAAAGTTACCATATCTTATCATTTACTAGTACATGCATGTTGTAGCGTACAACTATTTATTGACAATGAGTTAACTTACAGTTGATAAGCTGGCGCAGTTTGAGCAGTCAGCGGTAACCGCTTCACTTTTGAAGCAGCTAGAGTACAATCTAAATGCGGAATGGGAAATCCTTTAGGCTTCTTAATACTTGCAGGATTATGGAAGCACTTTATCAGAAATTCCTAATGGAAAACAAGGACATTTTTATTTATCGAATTAGATATGGCCTATTAGAGCGAGAATTGGTATATGCCAAATGCCAAACCCTTACGCGATCATAAAGGATTCTTCTTTTTCTTCCAATGTGTTTTCGGATAGGAATTTCTTCCGAGTCAGGCTTGGAAACTTCAGTCTCAACAAGACAATTGCCTTTGCTGGACTCTGTTCTTAAGTCCATGTTGGAACTTTTTTCTATGCTTGTTGCCATAATGATGTTCAGCTGAAATTTATATTATGTACAAATTATTTAACTAAGATTTATAGGAAATACACTTTAAATTTAATTCTAAACGGCTAAATTTTTTTTATCGCTCTGCTATGCTTTTATGCTTGCTTAATGTACGCAGGACGAAAAAATTAAGATGGCAGACTACTTTTCTACATCTACTCCCGAAAGAGCGGTCAACCACCAATTCAGGGTCCAAGAGCGTTCTGTCAAAAATATTCAGATGAGTGTAATATGTATCACTTCATTTTAAAAATAGATAAGCCTAGAAACCTGTATTTAGTTTTCTTACAATAAATAAGTTCCAACATAAAGGAAATAACCATGCCGTTGTATCGGCATGTTAGTCTGTAAGCATGCTTAACTTGTTCAATTTAACAAGTCATCATAACTGTGATACCAGTACTGGACATGTCATACATAATTTTTAAGGTACAGTCAAATGTTCCATTCGTATTGTTTTCCTAATCACAATCATTCATCCAGTTTCAACCACAATACCACTGACCATTGAATGAATTACCTGCTATCATGATCAAGGCTAACGCGACAAAGTGTAGAAAACCTTTCATCAAGTCATTTGTCATGCAAATTAACATTTTCTTTCCTCAAAAATTTATGCCTTCCCTGCCACCAGTTTAAACTACACTGGACGATCATTTTTTAGCTTAAGCTTTCGTTCATTTTTCTTCTTTGTCTTGGGTCGTGACGCCACGAAAGTTGTTAAATATTGACAGTATATAAAACACTTTCTTGGCTACAACGTAGCTTGCTAAATTTGTAAGTCGTTAATGTCATTCTTCAAACTTCTCTTTAGTTTACCTTTACCCTGACTAACGTACAAAAAAGATTGAGCCAGTACTAGTCGCCTTTCTCTCTGCATTTGCATCTTTTTACAATATACATGCACTCGATGAAAGAAACGAACAAAAAATGTAGATTAGACTGATGTCATTTTATTAATCTCACCTCTCTGCAACGTCAATCGCCCTTACTGTGTCCAAGAATATTGCTTTGCTCCTGACATGTGTACGAGTATCACTTAAATGCTGCGTTCATTCATACAATCTCCTTACAAAAACAACGCTCCTGTGCTTTGGAATAATGACTTCAACACAGGGCCAGAAAATCCTGGAAACATAAGTTAAAGATAATTTGCTGTTTGAGTGACGGCAACCATTAATGCATAACACAAATTGGGATAGAAACGGGCACAAAAATGCAATGCGATGTGAATAGGTGAATAAAATAATGCTTAATGAATTTTTAAAGCTGAAATCAAATGTTTTTATCATATTGAAACCTGCACAACAGATGTGCTCAATTTTTGAAAAAACCCGCGCGACAGTTGAAAACTGCGCTTTGATCATTATTCGATGGAAAGCATTTTTCAATTTTGTAGTAATTAGAGTTTGCAGCAAGTCGTCCCTGAGGACGAATTCGGGGGTGTAATTGACTCCTGAGTGGGTAGGTTAGGTTGATGAGCGAGGACCAAAAAACGTTTTTTTTTGTTTTTGAGTACAGGGGTCAATCACACCCCCCAAAGCCATGGTGGTCCGATGCACAAAAAGGGAAAACGCATTTTCTCCTTGTTTGAAATTATTGTATTTTACAGTGCATTATGAACGCTGGAGCCTTTATGCTGCAATTGGCTTGACAAAGGAAATTTATTATTATTATTATTATCATTTGCATTTTCTCGTATTTAAAAAAATGTACATGTATTTGTAATTTTCCGTTTGTATAGCAATAATGCAATTTCCTATTTGCTGTATTTATGGAAGTGAAATTTATTGAGATAAGAAAACATTTTGTGAGAAACGACGAGATTGACGTTGAAAACAGTCGTTTCAATATAGTTGTTTATAAATGAGAAAATAGAAATCGAGTATTATTATTATTATTATTTTGTTGTCGTATTGTCTCATACGCATTAGAGTTGTAGCTTAAATTTGGGATAGGCCCAGTGTAGATGGGTATAAGCAGTATTTCTTATATGGGGGGATTTGTACTTAGGTCAGTATCGAAATGTTCAAATTAATTAGAGAAAGTACCTGTGTCATTAGAGTTCCAGATCCTTTGCAAATGAAAAGATGAGATCGTTGTTAAATTATTTTTATTTACTGCTACTTTTTTTAAACTTAGTTGTTACGTACAAATGTACATGCTAAATAGGTATATATAAATATAAATACAAACGATATATATTAACTATGATTAAAGAAATATTAGTGCTTTCACTGAACGTCTTGACACAAATTCTACCGTTTTGACTCGTGGTTTACTGTTTTTAAAATATTTCAAATCTACAAAAGTTGCGTATAGAGATCAAGATATCTCTTTATTGTTTTACTATCTGTTCCTATATGTTTTATGCACGTCACGAAATATCTCGCTGTGTTTTTCTGTCTCTGTGCATACCCATACGAGTTTTCTGCATCTATGTATACATGAAAATATGCATCTGTGGGTAGTTTTGGTGCTTCCATTCGCTGTAAATATGGTAGCTTTTATAAAAGTAGATAAATGAAAACATTATCTATTTTTTGGTATAATTATGCTATACAATATTTGTATTTAACCTTGAAATATAATGCGACAATATGAAATCACCTACATTAAGACGTATGATCATGATTTACCATCATTTGCAATAATTTCAAAAGCAATGAGTATTTTTTTTCAAATTGCTACATTAAATTTATTTGCATCCCCTTTTACAACAACAAAATCGCAGTATAAAGTGTCCCATAGTTAGTCATATTTGTATGGTAAACAGTCATTATTTACAAATTTTATTCATATTTGTTCCAACACGTTTTTGAACTTTTGCATGAAAACTTTCGCATCCATTCATAGCACACCATTCACACATAATAAAAGTAATAGCATTTAAGTTTTCAGTCCAATTCATTTTAAGATGAGTGCATATACATTTGTAACCAACAAAATTTGACCTTGGCATAGCATAACATTTAGTGTGTCTCTCTCAAGCATTCCTGTACACACCTGCGGGCTTCAAACTAGTGATCTGTTACCTTTCTTTGCAGAAGCTTCTACTGACTCACAACAACTAAGGTCAATAATGCTGATGCACTGTTAAATTTTTAGCTTACTCATAACCAAGCTGTACGAAGTTCTCTGTTCTCGTACTCATGATGCTAAATAGAACAAAAAAGTGGTAATATTAACAGAGAGCAATACACTTTCTGACGATTCCCTCTACAGTATTCACCCACCTTCTTTCTTAATAACGACATCTAAAACTCATACACATTGCGTGGTGGGTGAGCAAACCTACATATGTACATTATACAGAGATACACCACATCACGGTAAAATGTTCGGAAAAACTTAAATATTTTAAAAGTAACATATAAGAACGACACTAGATACCGAGAAGAGAACACTTAAAATAAAAACAATCAATTTAAGCTTCTAACATTTCTTTCACTCATTCATATACTTGTGCGTACGTATTTTACTTATAGACCCACACCAAGAACAAGTATTTAGTCGAATTGCCTATATCAGTTGAGACAATTACATAGCGATCTCATTATTTTAACTTAACATAAAGATTTGCGAATCAAGTTTGGTATCCAACGCTCTATATGGACTCAAGAAGAGAGTAAAAAAAAGTTCCAGAAAAAACACGGACATTTATTAAAATAGCGGAAAAATCATCAAATTACAAACGTGTCCGACGCAATCAGTGAAGCTTTTGTGGATTTCAGGTAGTTGTTCAGTGAATTTTCCCATCTCTCTCTCTCTTACTCTTTTAATCTTTTACTTTATGATAGTCTCATTGACATTGTAACTAACCTATTCATTGCTACTCTAACTACGACTTACATTTCAGCTTTTGTGACATCAGAAATTATTATGTAAGCGCCTGCTATTTTGTATATACTCTTATGTGTTATGACAAAAAGAGACAGCCGGAGCGTGAGTGAAAATAATGTATCTATGTGGTTTTCACATTTCTCTATAATAGCAAGTTGTTTCTGAAACTATATTATCTAGTTCTTTCCAC
The DNA here is from genome assembly GCA_027744055.1 of Callyntrura sp. NNG-2020. Taxonomy (NCBI): domain Eukaryota; kingdom Metazoa; phylum Arthropoda; class Collembola; order Entomobryomorpha; family Paronellidae; genus Callyntrura; species Callyntrura sp. NNG-2020. The sequence continues at coordinate 32,835 of JAHZNE010002855.1, read as the reverse complement.
TAACGATATCTGACGCTGATAGGACAGTTTTGAGTAGACAATGATATCGGGCCGTCATTTTATTAGAAAACAAAAACGTGAAATGATATTTGCAGTATCGTACTGTAAGTTTTGCTATGGTACGCACACACCAGCATTTTTGTGAAAAGCCGGGCGTTTAAAACTGGTATATATATACACTTGCAACGCCAGAGTATCTAACGCATATTTACTTGCAATTGCAATGTTGCATATCATCTTTAATCTGAATCCTTGTTAAAAATTTGTGCAACATTAAGCTACTCGAAAACGACATTTAAAAATTTACCGGGCGATACATTTTTGTGTCATCTACAATTTGGCTTTATAAGCATACGATGTAAATATATCACATCATCCTCACCAACTACTTAGTAATGTGGATGACACATTGAACCTGATAACATTTGGTGATACATGAATCGTACATATTGCATTCCATCAGAATGACACAAGAGAAGTAGGCACGAGGAGATGTTAAAATAGTCAAAATATTAATTATAGATATATAGTCTTAACCATCAATTTTCTAAGTAAAGGCAGAAGATTCACAAAAATTAAATAGTGGTGAGTGGTGAATTAGTGTTTTCAGTTGCTAGCATTTTGTATCAAGCACAAATTTTATAATTTTTATAAAGTATAACTAAAATGATCTCAAGAAGTATTAGCAAAAATACGTACCATAGGTGTTAGAATAGCACATATTTGCCCGGGTCCAGGTTCTTTTGGTTAGTTGTCACGTATGCTGTGTCAACTAAATGCATTTTGGTCAGTTGTCAGTTAAAATTGAAGTATATATTTGCTTTCACCATTATATATATTCAGGCAACATATACAATAGGAAGTGGCAACGCATTTTGAAAGGAACCCGATAACCGAAAGCAGGCCAGCTATGAAGGAACATCCTGTCTTGGTATAAAAAAAATCCTTAATCTTAATGCTGTTTAAAGTGTTCATTGGTACATTACATTTCATCACCTTAAAACCGTACCGAACAGCTTTTTAGACAAAAGGAGACTCCAAATTTACGATCAATTCAAGTTGTTCATTTTTTACGTGGTTTGAATTGCATAACCGGCTTTTTTCCCAGAAGCCTTTTTATTGTCCATTCATCTTTTTTATGGGCTGAACAGTTACGCAATACGCAAGGTCGCGTAAAATAAATAGCTAGTGAGTCGTGATTTGTAGCCTTCATTGATTTATATAGTTTAACTCAACAAAGTACAAAGGTGCTTCAAACGTGAACAGTCTTAACTGTAACGATCTTCCTCATCTATCCAAAGGTGCACCAGGCTAACGATAAAACAAGTGTCTAAAGAAAAATGTCAACCATAAATGTTATCTAATCGAAAGCTTGGTTTTGTGCCTCCTGTTCCGACATATTGTTCAGTTTTGTGTCGTTTTTTAAATCTTTACACTGCCTTGTAATTAGTCGTATTTGCTGTTAATATTAAAGTATATATACCATAGACAATGTTGGAAAAGCAATATCATGCAAAAAGTGATGCAAAGCCGGTGATGCAATCATCGTCCTGCTACAGATGGACACTGTGCATTGTAGTATTTCTTAAAAAGTTTCCACGCTTGTCATCTAAAAGAGCATTTATTCATTTGTTTGTACATCACTGAATCACTGGTATAGGTATAGGTACATATTACCACGCAATGTTTCAACAGCCTGGATTTATTGGCTTCCAGCGTCCTTCTTTTAAGCTAAATTCAATAAATTGTTTGTATTCTAGACTGTATGTACATAGTTGCCCAGGACTGATAAAATACTAAGTCATCCGATATACAATTTTTAACAACCCATCCCGAAGTACTTCCTGCTAGGCTGCGAAAATAAAGCATTCAATTTAAAATGGCTGCGACACGTCGTCTTCAAAAGGTAACTGTGTAGGGATTTCTGGGGATTCTTTGACAGTGATGTAGTATTGCTTTTATTGTTGTCATTTCTGCTTTGTGATGGCTGTCTTGCTGTGACCGCCGTGTTTTATAAGATTGTGTTGATTGTTTGAACTAGGAGCTACAAGATCTTCGCACTAATGGTGTTAGAGCTTTTCGAGATATTACTGTAGATGAATCAAATATTCTTTATTGGCAAGGGCTAATTGTACCGGTGAGTTGAGTTACACTATTTTCACAATAGCGTTTCCTTATTCAAGTAAATATTTTATAGAGCATCATCACGCCAAACATATTATTCTCATTTGTTGGCCCCCAACGTGGAGGAGTTTCGGAGTTATCTCTTCATTCTTCTAAAACATATCTTTATTTACAGTTATCCAGGCACTAGTGGCACTTGTTAATGACCCGGAACCTGAGCACCCTCTACGTGCTGACTTGGCGGAGGAGTACGTTAAGGATCGTAGGAAATTCTTTAAAAATGCAGAAGAGTTTACACGAAAACACAGTGAGAAACGACCAGCCGATTAAATATGTGATTCCATTGTCTCTCAACCAAAGTGCAACCTGTCATTATTAATATTCTGTACGATACTTATTACAAAATAATTGGATAATAACACCATTTCGGTATTGTTCTGTACTCGATCACATGGAATTCTGTCTGTAATTTTGTTTTTGTCATATTAATGTCATGTCGGTTTGTTTATTACTGATTTATTTATTATTTCACTTATTGAGTACATATTTGTGCTGTACACGGGACAAAAATATCCTTTTATTACTGTGATTTTAAAGTTCAATAAGCATTCATTATATTAATGACCAGCATTTTCAGATATCAGGCATCCGCATCAATAGCTACCAGGTTTCATTTCAGTTTTGTACGCTCAGGGAAGTATAGCAAATGACAATGTTTTACAAATTACGAAAAAAATCAGAGACCATGAAAGCATAGACGAGTATAATGCGTTGTTTATTCCAACAATTTCAATGTTTAAAAATAATTGCTTATATTCGGGTTCCCTGGCCCTGCAATAACTTGCACAATAAATGTGTTTTAATGGCTATGGACAAAAACTGTACTTATGAATGAAGCACATGTTAAGCACAAACATGCCACTAAAACATGTAATATTCATACTTATACCTTATACTTACCTAGAATAAATTATGCAAACTGAGATAAGTTCATGCAAAAATTTTTCACATGAAATGACAATATGGCAAAAGTCCCATTGCTGCACCGTGCATGCTCTAGTGCATAGATTATTAATACAGCTACATTGTACATACAGTACATATTGTTAATACAATAAAAGTTTTATTTACACGTTACAGAGAAAGGATCGGGTCCTTGTCCTTAATTTTAAGTAGTGTGTTACTCATGCAGACCTCAGCTTATAAGTAGAACGTACTTAAATCCAGTGATAGGAAAGACTACAAATATGCAATTACAATTTCTGTAAACTTAGGGTTTAGGCGGAAAGTTGCAAGTCAATATCAAGCTAATATGTCAAGACGGTCTCTAATATTATGTAGACACAGTATAAATCGATATGAAACACCGGTCAAAGTCAATATCGCCGATTACAAAGCTTTAAATATGCGGATAGCCAGCCTTCCCAGCAGCGAAAAGTATAGTTCTGGTTTCAAGTTCAATGTGTTTCATTGATATCTTAATTTCACCAGATTTATATGGTAAAAATGTGTAATATTAATAATTAATATCAATATTGTAATAATATTTGTTGGGTATTACAATAATAGAGCTGTATGTTCCCATATAAACAAATTGATATCGGTTAGAATTAGAATCAGAACTATTATATTGTGTAAATTTATATATAAAAGAATGTGTGATGGTACCTTAGAAATTAGAAGGAAAATGTATAATTGGCCGATGAATTACAGATAATGTTATTGTTATCGAGTGAAATTTCGAGAGTAAATGTACAAGTATTCGCAAATTATTTGGCACAAGAACTTTATAAAATAATAACATGGCTCAAACACTAAACAATTCGGATTGTACAATTTTTAAGCATATGGCACATCCTACTTGCACTTATATTGTATAACCAACTAACACCTAGTGTCCTAAATTAGTAACTAACTTACATGCATGACCATTAAAAAACCTTAGAGCATTATTATCTTCAAGCATTATGATGTACTTATTTACGTCGTTTAACTATATTTATGTGTATATAGCTTCAGCCATGCTTGCTATTAAATACTTAGTTATATCCGCCCACCCGTGTGTCTCACTGGGCTTGACCTCCGCAGTCCATCTTCGAACCTACCCTTTGCTAGACTCCGAAAATGAAATCCTTACCGTAAACCTTTTCGTGTAAGAGTTATCGGGTGAAAGGCTGACAGAATGCTCATGCAAAATTATAAATTCCCATGCGAAACCTTGCAAGTTAATTAGATTTTTGTAATGCAAGAAAATATGGTAGCACAGCAGCGTTTATATTGGTGCATACACTTGAAGGCCCCTGGGGACTACAGGCATCAACCAACCCAAGCCAAACTCGGCATACTTATAAAACGGCTCACTGCCGCAGGTTAGAATATTTTAGTTAGAATGAATTTTAGGTAGCATATTATGGCGAGAAAAATTTTTACCTAGAACTTTTTGTAGTCAAGAATATTTTAGCTAGACTCATTTACCTAGAATATTTTAGCTAGACTCATTTACCTAGAATATTTTAGCTAGACTCATTTACCTAGAATATTTTAGCTAGACTCATTTACCTAGAATATTTTACCTAGAATAACTTTTACTTCTAACGATTTTTCTGTAGAAAAGCATGAAAGAGAAGTGTATACTTTATCGGTGTTAAAACTTCTTACTTCTAACATATACTGTTGGTATATGAGTTACTAAATTCTAATATTAAACGTAAAGTGCGAGTAGGATGAATGTTCATTTAAAACTCACAGTCCACATGCAGTGTTAGAAATTAAGTAAACACGAAGTCGAAGACGACATTGTTAACCGATTAGAAGTTTCCGCATACATGTCGGATCGCCCATTACTTCTCTGTTTTTGTAGAGACGGCAAAAGTATGGTTTGTGGATTTTAAAGAAAACTTTTAAGATAAAAATTATAGCAAGGACGACAAGTGCCGCTCGTCAACCGTGCTTTAAATTAAAATGCAGACAGATATTTGGCGGGTAATACACTGTTTAACTTCATTGTTTAATTCGTTTGAACCTCAAGTGAATTGCGTTTTATTAGTAAGTAGTAGTAAAATTTTATTAGTAAAATGGAATGGAGCTGGGCAAGGGCGTAGCCAAGGGGACGGGAGAGGGGGTCAAAGGGTCATGACCCCTCCCCTCAAACCTTGATCCTGGCTACGCCACTGGAGCTGGGTGCATAAGTGAAAATTCTTTCTTAGGGACAATATTCAAAATGTTAAGGTGTTCGGACATTTCGTAACTTTTTTTTACGGCGATGTAGTTTGATTACACTGTGCAGTGCCATTTTTAGAAATACGCTTTGTTTCTCTTAATCAGATGACCTCAAATACGATTGACAATGTGAAATTATCGCAGAAATGGTTAAATGATGATAAATATAGAAAACAATTAGAAAAGTTTGAATTACTTGTAGTTTACGCCTTTATAATAAGTGTATTACAATGTGTCGTCTATTGCAAAACGGTTCTGCGTAGGAATGCAGTATTCAAAATGAAGTTCAGGAACCGATTGATCATCATTACAATGAATGCATTAAAACTACAACAGAAAAAAATCGAATTAAAATTTTCTAGGTGAAAATTCCTAGCTAAATTTTATTTGGCAAAAAATTCGAGCAAAAAAATTCTAGGTAAAAAATTAGGAAATTTTTTTTCTAGCTACAAAAAATCTAGGTAGAGAAAAATTCTAGGTAAAATATTCTAGGTAACGTCTTTCTGGCCTGCGTCGGTAGGCCTTATAAAAACTAAGTAAGAGGTATGCTAGTACCGGTACTAACTAGTTCCTGTTGTCATTTAAAAATCAAAGCTAAATAGTTCAAGTTTCTGCCGCAAGTGGGTTCTACCGACATTACGTTTACATACGCTTTAGCATTTACGAAATTTTAATCATTTTAATCCCTTCCATTTGACCCCAGAAGCTCGGCTTCATTTAACTATCTTTGAACTCGTCTTAGTTATTGGTCGTAGTCGTAACTTGGTGAAAGCTTTTAAAATTCATTTTCGTTTACGAGATGTCGTGTCGATGGCCGACCGGTACACACTACACACCAACGAAAGTAATCAGTTAGACCGCTTTTTAAATCAGTTTTATTCATGGTTATTGAGGTTTTTACATTGTTGAAAATATAAATGGGGCTTCCAAGCTAAACACGGCCAATCAATACATAGTACCATGATTCGCAAATTGGTCTGTATCTCGTGTCAAAATCAATATAAAAAAAACAAAAAATTAACAAAAAGAGAATCCATTCTAGAACTACCATGCCAAATTTAAGCTTATTTCGTCAAGTGGTACTATGAAACCCGGATGTCCCAATGAAATGGTTCGTTACAGGTTAATCCTACAGGTTATATTTAGCCGTCATGTCATCTTGTATTTTCTGACTATGTTACTTGGGAAAATTATACATTATTTTCATCAAGGAAAACGATTCCGAGGTCAGTTTTCACTTTTAAGAGGGGTCTGTCAAAGCTTTTCACATTTGACTTTGTGTGTTTTGATATAACGTTAGCAGTTTTGCGATGGTGGTGGAGATAGGAAATATGGTCATACATTTTCGATTTTCAAATCTTCGTTGCCAGCGCATTGGAAGTGGATGACGCTTTTCTCTTTTCCTTAGTTTATACCCTCTGAGGGTAGTAGTTTGATTTGCGACCTTATACAAACTATCAATTCATCATATAAGGTATATTATTGAAATGACTGGATAATTAAGGTAAATGATCGCCCAAGCAGAACTTCTAGCATTTTTTCAACTTCCCCCGATCTCACCTTTGTGTCACACAAATCTCCGATCGTCCCTCCACCCCCCAACCCCCATGTCACGACACGTGCCGGATGCAAAAACCATTGTGTGTCAATAGCAAATTACCTCTTCTGGGTTATACTATTGCTGTGATATACGTAGTATCAACTTAATATGTAAAAGGCTTTACCGATCATACTTTACTCCATTTACAATATTGGTCTGGGACAGCAGTATTAGTGTGAATTTTTATTGTTATGATACCACGAACATGTTTCAAAAATTATTTTGCATTTCAACCATTTCAATACTATTCACGTAAATTGAAGTAGTTGAACAGCATATTTTTAACAGTAAAATTGCAAACAAGCCGAACCATTTGAACCTATTATGGACGACCTTGGCTGGAATTGTGGTAGCCCGTCTCATCATAAACGTACATACTGTGAACCTGTACAACTACCAATCAATCAACTACAATAACCCTGTCTATGATTCGGCGCTGGAGCAATGAGCTAAAGAATATTTTACTTTTAAAATAAAAGTTTACTAATATTTTACCTGCAAATGAAACCTCGAAATGCAGTAACTTTAAAAACTAATCTAGCTGTAATAAAAAAAGTAGCCGGGATTAGCAGCGGTGCAGTTTGTGATGGAGGTTTGATTTTATTGTCTAATAAAATGTTGAATTCTTCTCCAAAATAAAAAAATTCTAAAATACATATTGAGTTAACGAAATTGAATATTTTTATTAATAGTTTTGATTTAAAGGATATAGATGCTACCTTTTGATTTAAATAGGAAAATTGTTTTCATAGTTGGAATCTGTAAGGCATTTGTAAATTATAAGGCAAGACATACAATGTGGGTACTTCAATATTTTTGCCTATACAGTAAATATTTTGCTGCTGAAGGGGTACTAAAACTGTCACGTTGTTTACCGCGTTCGTGCGATCACCTAAATGGTATATCGTGTTAGATTGCTTTAAATGCTTACACCAACACAAAATTTAATGGAGGTGAAGTATCATTTTAACATGAATTAGGATGCAACCCAATTTATAATTTAATAAATCGAAATCCAATCGCCAGTTAAAGAAATATTGAATGACTGAATGTATGTACGAAGTGCCAAGTGCAAACCCTACAAAATCCCATGGGATCCTTTACTTTTCATGCAGTCTAAATTTAGAAACTGTCAACCCTCTACAGTTGACAGTGCTTCCCTAGTGTATTAGGTGTCTAATAACACCTTGCTTGGGTGCATATTCATAGAACTCCCATAGTCAAAACTTTGAAACCCGTATACCCGTTCCAAAAATCAATATTTTACAAATATTTTAGAGAAAACATCATTTAGACTTATGATTTGGTAAGTCTCTATGTTGATAATAGCAATAATATTTTGTTATTGTGATTTTCGTGAAGTTAGGTGAGGTTAGTAAAGCGAAGTTCTTGTTGGCGAGCAGTTGAAAATTGGAGAAAACCGTAATATTTTGAATGCGTACAGTGAAAACCCATGAAAGAACACTAGAGGAGCCATTGTTCCGTTTTTATGAAATGATATGCAATTTTCGTCTTTAACAGGTCAAACTTTTAAAATTCGTAATAATGAATCATATTCGTTTTATTCATACAGGATTACGATTCATGTTCAATTTCTTATCTTTACAACTGGACGCTATTGCAACATTATGAATAGTAATGTAGCTATTATTATTATTATTGTTATTATTATTATTAATATTAATATTATGTACGAAGAGATTATAACACGGGGATTATTCATTTAAATAATTTGGATAATATTTAATTAAAGAGTAACTAATTAATTTCTTACTGGCATGTGCTTTCCTCTGGTAAACTAATGTATATAAGATATAATTACTTTGTATGATACGCCACTGAGGGAAAATTAGAATAGCTATTGGAGAGTTAATGACAATGTTGCCCACTTTAAAAATTTTAAACTGTAAAATGAAAACTCTCAAATACCTGTTCTCTTTACACTCAGTGATTATGTACGCAGTAATAGTGACAATTAATAATATAGTAATAAAAAGTAGTAATTCATATTTTTCTCTTCCTGTTACAGCATGACATATTTTCAAGAGATACTGAATAAATATATTACAAACCTAATGGATATATAGTCAGCCAGTTCCAGAGAAGAAATCAGTCCCAATCAATCGTACAGTGGATTTAATCCTTAATAATTACTTTATCCACAGTTTTGGTTTTTTGTTCATTTCTCCTTTTCTATCGTTAAAATTGTTTTTACAGTTTGTCGTATCCCAACCAATTTCAATTATCGCTTTCATATTACTCACGAAAAACACAACATTTTTGGCCGGTGGATTTTTAATGTTTGTGTCCAATGGCTACAATTTTCAATAATTCACTGTTTGAAGTTATAATTTGTGACATTGATGACTGATTATAGTATTTTTTATTTTTGGTTGAAATAGTTTTGTATCATCAATAATAATATTATAATAGCCTGGTAAAATACTATTTAACAGTAATGATTATGATTTTTACTTATTATGACAACAATCACATAATGTTTTGAAGAAAATACATACATGTGTACATATGTATAGAAGGTATATTATCTATTATCAGTTACATAATTTTTATGGACTATGGGTATTTGTATTAATAAAAATGGATGTGTTTTTAGTTATATCTTATTCATAGCAATATTCATCATAAAATCGTAAAAGTTACTAAGACGTATCCTTTCCGCACTTAGTAAGCAAATGCAGAATGTGTACCTAGATTACTTACGATAGCAAATATACAATCGTATCAGTTAAAACTGTCAACAATTAGTGGGACAGGAATTCCGGGAGTTTATGCTAGGGTACATTATGGTTATAATTTACTTTTCAGCACAAGCAAAAAGATTCTATTTAAAAGCAGCAGTGCATTTCCTGTTTTCATTTCATCAGTACAGCAAAACATTATGCACAGTACTTGTTGGTTATTGTAGCTACAAATTAATCCATAAGTATTTTCTTTGTAACCTACCATTATCTTTATAACGGAGTAATAATTTACTATCATAATACAATAATATAGACACACGTAAATAGGATCCAAAACTAATTTTTACTTTTTAAGACAATCTGGAATGCTCTGAGTATATGTATCATTCTACGAAGTATGTTGCTTTCTTAAGTTTTAATTTTCATTAGACCAGGTGACGTTTTGATAACGAGAACAATATCAAACCCAGGTATATAGACAGTTTTGCAGATATTTTTATTACGCATTCTCAAGAATTGCAACAATCATAAGTTGTATTTTTGTGTGAACAGTTTCGTAATAACTTTACGAACAACATTATTATGCTGCTTTGCATATTCCTGCAATAAGGTAGCACTTATGGATAATATGTCTGTAACATGTGCCAAACAACAACACATTTCCAACTTCATTATTATTACATTCCTATTCTTCTGTTTGTTTTTAATTTATCACTGAACGCAAACTCACGAAGTAAGTCTTTCGTTTTTTGAGAACTCTGCTTCACTTTTATTTCCGTATTCTCTACTACTCCGGATTATATATTACAGAAGGTATGATCTGTGCATGTTGCCACTATAGTTTTTTTGTATATTGTTCACATAGTACACACGTATACTAATCCCCGTAATAAATACAGACATAACTATAAGTTTGAAAAAGAGCTTTTAAAAATAATTACATACACTGCTGGAGAGTGGGTACCTTTCTTGTGAACTACAGTTAAAGTTGACTATATAATTGTCAAACATTCCAGGAGACATTATTCACTTACGAGAACAAAGATATTATAATGGATGTTGTGCACGGCAGTACTCAAAAAGTTCCATAAATCGGAATATTGTCATTACGTTACCTCATTTCTTGAAACTTCACCTTACATTCTCGATGGCAACGTCATAACGCGCCGTTCTTCATCATTACATGTTTTTTTGCATTTTCTCCCGGTTCTATAGCATTGTAGCTTGGCAAGCTTTTTCCTGTTATATAATCCTTTCTCCTCAAATAAACTGGTGTAAAATAATTATTCAATAAATAATTGTACAAACCTTAAGTAAGATACACGGCGAAATATTTATTAAATATAATAACGGTTAAATGAATAGCATTAAAAATGTTCCAATCAAGACCGGAAAACCAGCACCGAACCAATCGAATCATTCTTTTGTAATTGAAGTAATAAAACCAAACACAAACCTAAACCTCACATTCAGATTACTGTAATAATCATGTGCATTTTACTTGTTTTAAATACGATATTTAGACTGTGCAATGGTGATAACGGTAAAAGTTAATGCTTTATATTATTAACATAAAAAGTAAAAGCTGTTTCTTACGCCACAGGGATTTACTCCATCTAATGTACAAAGTAATGTTAGCATTTAAATACAACATAATTTTGTAAATAATTACTGGTTTTTGTATGTGTATATTATGCTTGTTGTTTGTGTTTCCATTTCCTGTTATTAAGATAACAACCTATACAATAATATATTAACGATTTAGGTGTAGCAGTAATAATGTTAGTCGCTCAGAGATAGTTTTTACAGAGACGTTACTTGGGTTTCATATTACAACAATTAAAACTGTTTCTCTTTTTTAATGAGAATGGATCTCATATTGAGATTATATAAATTTTATACATTTTTGGTATACTTTCCCTTATGCTTTTAAAGTCTGTGTAGATCTTGAATACATTAGTTATTGAAACATTACTTTTAGGGATATCGTAAAATCATAACATTTTTTGTATTTTGATGATGATTTGATTTTTTTGGAATAGAATTTGATTATTTAAAATTCTCTAAATAGGTATTATAATTTAATTATTGATTCGTAAATTATATTACATTAATGTTAATTAAAAACTAATCTATAAACTACGCAATTTATTAAGAACAGTAGGTACTTATTTCATTACCAGTAACTGAATATTAGTAATGGAGTTTACAATAGACTAGACTTGTCATTTACAAAATTTTTCTTCCTCGTAATACTGACCAACATCCATTTCTGAGTTCATCGCCAGAGTCGCATTGTTCAAAACTGTAAAACCTGGAAAAAAATAAAATCGTTATTACTAAATTTGCATTTCATGAAAATGTAAAATCAAGCCTGCATTTTTCGCACTCAATGCATCCTACTAAAAATAACTTCGCCAAACGCAAAAGGCACAATTTACTAATTAACATTTATATTAACGACATACCGGTTGAATCGACAGCTGTGTTAACGTAACTCGCACCTCCTGCAAAGGGAACAATGACAATAGTATTGATACAAAGACAAGTGGTTTGAAAGCGTTTGGGAATCACCAACAAGTTCCCAGCTGCTTTTCTCCTTTAGGAGGTAAAAAATTACCAATAGGAGAATTCGCAGTTTTTTCAACAGTGATAGCAGCCAATGGAGATGAACTGAGTTTTGTAGCTGTTACTAGACTGATAGGCCCACCATTTGATACTCCATTCACTCCATTTACCCGTCCCAATATTTTCTTTCCCGAAATTTTATCCCCTGCAAACATAAAAACATTTTAATGTATAAATTTATCCTCCAAGCCACCCAAGTGAAATCGCCGATAATAAAAGACTTGCATCAGCTTACCTGTATGGCAATTATTGACAGTAAGAGAAAGAGGATGATGTTGAGAGTCACCCGAATCCTCAAGCTCGGATTCACTTTTTGAAAGTTGCATAACATCAACCGAGCTGTGACTCTCACTGTTGTGAGAATAACGACGATTCTCGATTGTTACAGAATTAGATGCAGATCCGTTACTGCTCTCCATTCCAATTTCTACATCATCCGGTACAATAGACTGCCAGTCCACGTGATCCCATTTACCAAGCATATCTTTCTTTAAGGAAGCTATCTTTTGTTGTAAAGAAATCTTTTCTCTAGCCAGGCGTTCCATCTCATGCTCAAACTCCCGTTCCTTTCTTTTCAGATTCTGTAAAAGCAAATTTGAAACGAAATAAATTATTATGCCACAAAAATTTTGTATTATCAACTAGTCTTGTAACTTTTCATATTTTATAACACTAACGCCCGACCTACGATGAGCAAATCCATTTATCAAGATCATCACAAAAATATGACGTCACTACAAGTGCAAACATTTTCACACAAAATATACTACACCGCACAAACGTTGCTGTATAGCTGTTTTTATGTAAAATAATTCATTACTAAAATATGCATCAGTTCAATCATAATACTGCGAACGGCAAAAAAAACAATCAATGATCGCTGGAATGTAGGAGGACAGAAATTAAAAAGCTGAAACTTTTAATGAACCTGTTGAGTTAATGATGAGATGAAGAAAATAGAAAAAAATGAACACGATAATCTGTTTTTGCTTTGTTTACAATGGCTATTGTTTGCCCCAACTACGCACTGCATTAACCTTGTCTTTCATTACTGTTGTGTAACTGAGTAGTACAGTCTTCCTCAAGCGAAGCAAGGGAGAAGACGCTGATTGTACCTGTACTTCTGGTACACAGACACTGGTTCGTTCGCAGTTCGCATGTACTTGTACGATTACATCGTCGTCATCACTTCTCCCACCATTACAGGTTTCGTTTGGTACTAAGAAGTTAATGGCCAACTCACCACCATTTTATATAAAAACAAGGATTAACATAGGTCAGTATAAAACCTAAAAAAAAATATTTCGTTGGTACGCGTTAGCCAATAGTATTTATTATTTCGTAATAATCACATGGTCTAAGGGATAGTCCATTTAGAACGTCTGAAAAAACCAACTTTTTCGCACTCGCCCATGTTATAATATTTTAATGCTTTTAAGGTGATGTCACGCTTAGTCTAGATTCTTCTTTCCCTTCAACCCTTTTAAATGGACGATCCACAAACATCTCTCTAACCAAAAACATAACATGTTTTTCAGCATGGAAAATTGTGAAGAATTCCTGTGGTAATTTGACATTACCTGCCTGGTTAAGGTTTTTACTAATGCTATTTTACTGAGAACGATGAAATGTCGTTCTTGAATTGATGAACTTGACTCCCGTTCAAGTTCAAGTCCAGTCATGAACTCAAACAGCAAGTTGTGTTGTCTCGTCAATGAATATGAAAGAACAATACTTTAACTATACTGGTTCGTAGTGTCTGTGTTATGATGTGAACTGTGAGGCATTCAAAGTAAGTCGCAGTCCCGACTAGTTTTGATTTGATGAACATTGCCAGCACTGGAAAACTGGAATGCCTAGGTAAACAGCAAGACTACATGAAAAGCACGTTTTGGGGCTTTAACATTCTAGTAATTTCATAAATAATTTCTTGTTATTAACTTCCAAAATCATTTTAATGTTGAAAGTAGTTTATGGGATCAGAGCATATTTGTATCTGTAATCACTGCCGAAGTAGATGGCGGATTTTGTTCGAATCTACACGGTACATTGAATGTACCCTATTACAATTCAGATCGGACAGCCATGTGCATTTCAAGCCGATTAAAGCCGATTTCGTCTATACATGGCATATTGCCTGTAGAGAATCTTACAATGCCCCAGCAATAAGTCTAGTCGATTGCTACCATTTTATCTAAATTTAGCTTCAAGTTTCCATCTTTTATGGTCAAGTAATAATCAAAATGTATTAAATTAAAAATAAATAATTTTAAATAAATAATAAATAAATTTAAAAATAAACACAATTTTTATAACTGTGCCATGTGGCCGCTAAAATGTCCTTTGATGATACAGTATATACATATATCAAAAAATTACATTACCTGTTCATCAGTTTAATCTGAGATGCTAATACGATGTTATAGTCCAAAGATTTTTTAAAAACTTTCTATGCATTCATTTAATTGCAGTTGCTTTTGATTGCCATATCGCCAGAATGAAATGTATGTAAAATTTTGGGGTTACCACGCACGTCATACCAGATTGTGTGTGTATATAACATGCAAAGCTAACCTTGAACTCGGATTCGCGTAACCCATTGTCATCTGTACAATGTCAAATTGACAAAATTATGTGTTGTGCTAAGACAAGTATGACCGTAATTCAATAAATTTACCTGAATGTGACGAAGAGAACTCCGGAGTATTGCCAAGTTGGAGATTTTTCGGTCTTCAAAGGTAGGAAGTTGACTTTTAAGTAATTCAAAGCATTCTTTCAAATGTGCTCGTCTGTTCTTTTCTAATTTGTTATGAACTTCCCTTGTGCCGGAATTCCTACTGCTGACACTGCCGTTGCTACTGCTGGTACTGCTGCTGTTACTGTTGCTGAAAATATCAAATGATGTACAATTAATTAATTACTATGCTTAAGGCACACCTGTTTTAAAATTACTAATGGGGTTTCCATAATGAAGAATGACAATCAACATCGGGCATTACATCAGCTTATTATCATGTATAATTGGAGCTTGACAGTAGTCGATAGTTGTCACTTTTCATTTTTCATCCGTCAATAGTAGTAGTAGTAAGCAAGTAAGCATGACTCATGACACGTGCATATAATGCACACATATAATATCAAAGATTTATTACCTTTTGGTCCGATTGGTCCCTCCATTAAATTCAAGCGTCGGTGACTGGCTCAAACTGTTCACGCGTCGGTAGGAATGGTCAGAAACTTTATAACCATTCACGGATTCAGGTACTCTGGGGATACCCACCGTGTTTCCAATGTTGTTACTATTACCATTGGTTTTCTGGAACGGATGGTGATGCGACGTTTGGGACATATAGTGGATCCCATTTGTAATGGTCCCATGGTGGTTGTTGTTTGTGTATCCATTTTGCTGGCTTGAAGGTACTATAGCCACGCCTGATGGACTATTGCTAGGTAAATCTGGGAATCCCTTTTCACCTGTGAAAGTAAAAGAAAGTTCCGTCAGTATGCAATAATATAAAGTGTTCATTTTCTCTTAGGATTTAGCAAAAAGTGGGGAAGCACTTAAAAGCATAGCTTTACGTTGCAACGAAAATGATTAGGAATGCCCAGTTGAAAACAGGCACGTGACAAGCGACTGATAAAAATGCAAAGCATTACCACGATAACTTATTTTTTGCTAAGCGATTACATTGTTCTCATCTAATAAATAATGCATCCATATTCTTTACATGTTACCATTAAAGTGTGTTATCGAACCACGTAACAACCGATACTACCATACTTGTTTTCCATCATTTCATCTCTTTGTCATTCTGATTCTTTCTTAATTTATGTTCAACCGAAACTGCATACTGTTGGATACGCCAAACTACGACATGTCCACGGAAGATTATGCTCCATGCAGTTGAATCGTACAGTGATTGAGATGAAAAGTGAATCAGCGAAGGAAAACATCGTTTAGTTTTATGTTAGAAACGCAGGACAAGTATTGAGTGGAGGGGCAAGCTGACATTGGGAAAATACAGCAAGGAGACATCGCTGAATGCAGCATGGGCAATGTTGACAAATAATTCAATGTAGATGATTTTGTACTGCAGTGCAAATACGCTCACCACTATCACTGTTCCTTTATATATTTTTTACTTGTTTCAAACAGTAAAGCAGCTCTTCTAACTATTCTAGATTGTCGGAAGTTTCACGTGATAATCATTGTTATTATTATCATTGATAACCATAACCACACATCTGGAACCAATCAAGCACTCGCTGAAGCACAAAAAACCTCTAAGCCACCAAGCAGATTACCGTTGTTACGTAATTTCTAAAATGCGTAGCGAATAAATCAATGACAGACACAGGAACGGTGTATATATATATTTCTTTTACGTTGACTTAAAAAATGATCGAAACTGTACTGAGCCAAACAAGAGTTTACACTTATGTACTATGTATTTGGTTTACCCAAGCCGAGTTTGAAGTAATCCTTTATCCATTTCTTCTTTGGTATCGGGATTTCCCTCTGACTTCCTTGACCCATTGCTCGATCCGAATGAACTAGAACTCCCATATTCATTTGGCACAGTTTTGAATTCAGCAGTATACAAGGTAAATAGTTAAAAGCAACTTCGACGACTACGTTCAACGTTTAGAGAAGTCCGAAATACTACGCGTCTCGTTCCTTGGCAGCTACGAAGGCGATAGTGCTACACAATTTGGAAACGTGCGTCACCACTACTGTATCACTACCTTTTTGGTATGAAAGACGTGTATGAACATTCAGGTTTTGATGAAGAAACTTAAGACTTAAGAACGCGCCCAGTGAAAAAATGATGGCCAGGTCTCTGGGTATTTCGCAGGTATGTATGTAAACTGGTAAGTGCACTTCTATAATTTTTGACGTGCGTCGAAATAGGTTTTCAGGCACACAATTGAATATTTTGGACGACACCAACACCACAAATATATCACAGACCAAAATAATCTACAGTAATTAGTAACAGTCACCTACCACTGCCACCACACAAGTTGCTCCACTATTCAAGCCTTTATTTATTGACACAAATCAGGTTAAAAAGACATTTGAACGACTAGACGATTTACTTTTTTTTCAGTTCTTCGGTGATGCAGTAACGTAAAGAACAAAATCTTACTTCTATAATCACATCAAACAACTTTCTTGTAAAAACATAATAGCGCTATGGTACTACACGCTGTGTCCTAAAGCTCTGACATCGTTGCCATTGCGCCGAGCGTCAGCAAGCCCAGTTTGCTGTGAAAGAACTACTTTGTTTCATTCAAATATCCATAACAAACCACTTTATTCAGCAGTGGCAAACGGTAAAAGTACGTATGTTTGTGCACATTTCAGTTAGGTATGAAACCACACATTTATCTAGTCATGTATACACATACGCATGTAATAACGTTATCCATTTTCCATGCACAACATGTGTCAGTTTGATCAGAACATAGTGAAGCTTTGAGAAAATATTACAGACATTCTACATAGATGCATATAGAAAATAAAATTCTTCGCAGAAGAGGATATAAAAAACTGAAGAAGAGAAGGGGCAAGTGGCACCAACGCGACAACAGCCCATTCCCAACTGTTCCATGGGTTTTATCGCTCACAGTTTAGTGCAGACGTGCGCTAAAGGATTTGGCTCCACGAAATCCCCCCACTGCTATACAAAATTGACTCTGAATACTCTTGTAAGATGTTCGTTCAAATTATAAAAGTGGATTCAGTCAGACATTCCTATAGGTATTCTCTATTTATGTGTAAAAGTACTACTGCAGAATGGGAGGATGTGTGTACTAGTGCTGCTCATATCTCTATGGGCTTGGTGGATCTGTAGAAACAGACAATTCATTACGATATTATACTTAACACAAACACATTATTCTTTAATATTCATAAGAGGACCTGTTTTACCACTCTACACTTTGTTTGCGAAGCGCAGTGAAAAATACTTTTTGTTTAAACATGTGTGTGTGTGTTTGTGTGAGAGCTGATTTTTTGCTGAATGGCGTATCACTTTATCACTTAACGAATTATCGTTATTCGCCATCTCATATTACCAGTTACTCCGCATGCCGTGTGTAATAATAATAATAATAATGACTGCCTTGAGTCAGCCTCTGCTGCTGTCATTAGATCCATAGGTGATTCTAAATATGTAACAATAATCATAAAAAAGAGTGATGTGATACAGACACGGATCTATCACTCTTATTACTGCTGCTACGCAATGCGCTCTCAGGGTTTTCGAAAGAAAATCATATTTCCCCGCGATTTCATTGCATTGCAAGCTGGCCTCAGAGCGCTTTTGAAAATTAGTCAATTTGCTACGTTGGCGATGTGATGTGCTGTATCATAAGCCTTAATGAATCCTTAGCTAAATGGATTGTCAATTTAAATGACAATCAAACCAGTTTCTTCATGTATGCAACATGCAATTTCTATTCACATGATGTCGGTGCATTCGGGAAATAAGTACAGCAATAATAATGTCAACATTGTTGTTAAGTTCGGGCTCAAGGCACTGTAAGAACTTGATGATCATCCACGGCGGCGCCGGTACGTTTAGATGAGAATACGTTCGAGATTTATTATCTTATAGCATGAAGGAACACACTGTGTTGTGTTTTCGGTTGTCATTTTTTTTGCATACTAATAAACTATATATGCAAAAGTAAATGCCCCACTGGGTAGCATTGACATGGCGCGTTGGATTGGTCTTTGTTACAAAAACAATGACCACAAATCCGATTCACATTGTAAGTGAAAGCCAAATCATCATTCGGTAAGGCAAACAACAAAAATGAGTAATCTCGGAGACGAGGTGCTGCGACGTAATATAGAAGTAAAGCATTTCTACCATGTAACTTGATTTTTTGAATGCATCTGCAAGTCATGCCTGTCAAGTCGCGTCGCATGTTTTTCGATAATCATGATTTGTGATGATGTGTCACCCTTTTATTTATTTTCAAACTTCTCCAACTACATGTTATGTGGTTAGTTATTGTCTATGGTGAATCTATTCACTTTCGTGGGTAGGTAAATCTATTTATTACTACTCTTAAATTTGTTGGTACTGCACTGCTGTAATGCATTTACCGTATATTCAAAGAAACCTTCGCTTCGGAGGCGTGACAGCGAAGGGATGATCATTTTCTTGCTACTGTTTCCGTTTGTACGCATTTAAGGATATTCTGGATTGGGTACTATCGTCATGCCCCCCTCATTTGTGACCCTCATAATAGCCGGTCTCTTGTTTTACGTTGAAAGATGATATCGAATCCTTTCAGTTTCAAATACTGTTACATACTGTTAGACATTATGATGTAACTATGCAAATTAAGCTAGTTTCTCTCCTACACCTATCCTGTGGCCCTTGTTGCCTCTCAATTTTAATTTTGTTTTCCGGTTACAAGTTAGTATGATAAATTTGGGTCCTTTCTTATGAATTTATAAACCTTCATGTAGTTAGGGTTACTTTATTTTAGACCCTGAAAGGACCTGCGGGCATCTAGTCTACATTATATACGATAGTGAGCACTCCTAGATCATTGGTTTGTAGCATTAAGCGAATACAAAGGTGGTTATGATGGTTGGTACTTATTCTACGCACGTTGCAAAGAATATTAGCTGACGTAATACGCCAAAGATCGCTGCCTGTCAAAAAAGAGAATTGTACATTTCCATTACGCTGCGCTGCGCTCTATGCTGAATACAAACAGAATCTCTGCACTTGCCCGACTTGATGAACTTTAAGGTCTATGGAGCAAAATCCCAATCACCAATTACAACACCTCCAAATAAGGTCATACAATTTTTAAGCAAGGAAGATGAATTGACTTCCAAATGAAAAAAATGAATGTCTGAAATTCACAGTTCCCTATTATATTATGCATGTATTTGCGGCGTAAATGTGTACACTTTGGTATTCCTTCTCCCATTTTGATGCCTTCAGCAAGCCAACATATCAATGTGTTTGCTTACCTACGCTGCTTGCTAGTTTTCTATAAATATTACACACCAGCCAGCGCACAACGCTCGTATCAGTCAAAGGAAATATCTTGTGTAACGAGTCTGACTGCCAGTTTTGTTGCACAGAGCAGCGCAGCGCCAGTGTACATGAATAATAGGGAGTAAGAATACTAGCTATTGTGCGCGACGTACCAACCTAATCAGCAAAACAAGGAAGGGAAGCAGCGACCGAGCTTTAATAAATGTATCAACATCATGAAATGCAGAGAAGGAAACTTGCAGACATTGAGGTACATACAGGAGTAAAGGTAAATGTGTTAACGTGTTTTCTGTGAAGTGCCGAGCCGATAAATACAAATTCAGAAGCGTTTATTGACGTCGATAAGATGATAAAAATCTATAGCATCATCATATCGTAACCATCATTGCATGGAGGAGGCATAACTGGTCCTGCCTTCCTCTCTGGTGATACACAGTTAATAATAAAACCATGCACCTCGGTCCCGTCTGTGCTGCTCTTTTCATGTATACATAATAATGAATAAATAAAGATTACTTTGTTGTATAATCAAAAAGCAATGACTTTTGAGCAGACCACAGATGATATTGGTTTTGTTTGCTATGTGCTTTGGAATGTGCAAATCTTAGATGACGGCCACTGAATGGCCGTTTTATAATTTATTTGCCATTGCACACCTACCTAAGTATTTATTTATGAATCATCTCACACCGTCAACATAATTTGGTCTATCAACTACTACTGCTACGTCAAGTCAAATGGCGAACCAAGTAATAAAACAACATTCCGCAGAAGAGCCTAACAAATAACGTCTACCATCGTCTTTTTGCATTTACCAGCATCATCATCATCATCATTATCGTCGTCATATCACAACAAAGTGCCAATAGGACCAACAACACTGAGCGGATTTTTGCTGCTGCCGCTGTTGTTGTTTTTGTTGTAGAAGCCCATGTGAGAGGGACAGGCGATGCAACAAACAATACACCAGGATGATGATGATGATGATGACCATAACAGGCTTTTGCGAAGACGAATGAAACAAAATAAATGGTGTTGTTCAACCTTAACAGACGACAGGTTTTCGTTCTGTCTGCTCCTGATTAAGAATAATGTAATGAAAAAAGTATAGGAACAGGAATGATCTAACTTCTTGCCTTGCTCCTTGCTTTTACTGATTGGTCATTCACAGGCACAGGTTACAGTACATTCTGTCGGGGATTAATATTTTTTAAAATACCTGTACGAAGAAGAAGAAAAAAGATGATAGATACATCATGTATTCGTGAGACTTTAATATTTTGTGAGATTCGTTACTTTAAACGACAGGAGAAATACAACCGCAAATTTGTTTCAGGAATCTCTGGCGCCAGGGACACGAAAGGAAAGAAATAATTGCGATATGAGCAATGATAAAATAATTATAAATAAGATAGACATAGCGAATCTCATGCGTGGTTAGATATTTTATAGGATTTATTATGTTGTTTTAGCGTGGTTGAGAATTGGGGAAGTATGTCGTAGTACAGAGGAGAATGTGGCAAGGAGACGTAGTAGCTCTCAAGTAATATGCAGCGCAAGAATGTTCCATAGTAGTAATCTTAATCATAACAACCAGGCAAATCTTTGACATTATTGATGACAGCAGCAGCAGCAAACGTACAGATCGCTACTTACGTTCATTTAATACTGGTTCGGTTCAACCAAAAGAACGTCACATTTCTTGAAGCAAATTGCAAGTTTAACTTGACTGCCACTGACACGTGTTATTCAGTATCTTGAAGATTTACATAACGACATTATATGCAATTTTTTCTCCCAATTTACTTGTTAGTGAGGATGGCTACGAGAAAAGAATCTTTGTGGCGAATACAAATGAATGAATGTAAAATCCCTCTCTCTAATTATCAGCGAGTGGCACAGTCAGCAAAAATGACGAACAATGAACGAAAAGAAGAAGAAGATGACAAGACCGCCACGTTACGTAGAACACCAATAAATAAGTAAACAGGCGCACACACACAGACACACACACGTATGCACAAAAAATACTCTCGCGGTTTATTGCCTATGTATAGTCTGGTAAACAACGTTTGTGGCGTTCATAATTTTGAATGAATGAATGAATAAAGAGATAAAGAGACCATTTAATATATATGTAGCGTCATGCGGGATCATCAGATTTTTGGGTCATCTTGTTAAACGAGTATTTCTGCACATAAACACAACAACACACACGGTCTATTTCAATTCTAAGCTTTTATGAAAAATGTGGAAATTTTTTTGTGAGTTATTTGAGTTATTATTGGTTTCTTATAGAAAGGAGGAAGCACTGCTAACTTCACGGCACTTGTGGTATACGATGATAACAAACAGGGTCACAAAGTATGCATGTAATTATAATATTAATTTCTTGTGCATTTTATTACTTTCACGCGATCCACTCCATTAGCACGACCTTTTGTAAAAAAAAAAAATATTCAGATTTTGTACATTCAACCCAATAATGGATTTCGTTAGAAACTAAAACACTTCAAGATTTAAGCTCGTTTTCAGGAACGCTTTACACAACTGTCAATACGGGTTAATATTAATAATAATAACAATAATGTTATGATCCGTACTAATCAATATGATATGCACAACAAAGAATATTCTATTTAGAATGTTGCGTGTCAACAGTCAACGACCAGTGTTCAATATGGACAACTAATTACAGCAATAGCAATTATAACACTACAACGATAAATCAGGTGCGAAGATGTAGAGGAAACGAACCGTGCACAAAGCACTTCACTATGCACTACTATATCCAAAAACAAACATTCCGCACACGAAATTCCCTGCTCATGAGAGAAGCCAAGGGAGAGAGAGAGAGAGAGAGGTTAACCGACGTTTACTTAAATTTAGTAGGTAGCACGTCAGCAGAAACACAACTACAACTAGTAAAGTAGACTTGTTCCTAGTCAGCCAGGAGGCGAAGAAACTCATCCATGCATCGTCGTGCATTCAACTACTGCTGATATTTTTTAGGACCATGCTCTGCAGACAATAACACGTTGCGATGGTATCATATCATCATCATCATCATCATCGCCGTCAGTGGTACATGTAGCAGACAAAGCATGTAAGTGTGCATGCCACTAAAGCGTCTAGCTTGCTAGAGTGTGAGGGAGAGACCATTTTTTGCCAAAGAGGAGTATTATGTGTTCTATTGCATTTTATTATCGCCACGCCACTCGCCGTCGACCTCCCCGTTGTGTCCGTTTTTGCTCTAAGGACAACGAACATTTCTAGCAAGTGCTATAATTCGTTTACCAAGCCAGTGATGATGACTGCTGATGATTGTGAGGAGTACGAGTACATGTGAGTGTGTACGTCTTCTCGTTTGCTGAAAAAAAGATCGTCATCGTTATCATCATGGCATGGCTTACTGAACTTTTTTTTGCATATTGTGTACAAGTGGATGGCGTACGTGCAAATATAATCATGATTTTTAATAATAATCTCTGTAATAGATGTGTATGTATCTACGCAAAGTACAAACATGTGTGTATCTGTGTGTTTGGTTGGATTTGAACTAAATGAGTTTGAAGGTATGAAATTTACTATGAAGGTTAGTAAGTAGTGAAGAGGTAGTTGTTGGCTGCCTGCTGCCATTGCCATCATAATAATATTATTGTGTAGCCGCTTTATTTAGTACATAAAATTATTGATGCATATACATAGGAACATTGTACATACGTCTAGAGAGTATCAAATCTGTTTCTCTCTGTTTCGACTCTGTTTGCAATGTAATATGCCAGGAAGAGTCAACTTCATGGCCGGTCGTCGTGTCGGCTTTATACTTGCGTGGCGTTGTTATTGTTGTTTGTTTGATAGCTTAAGGAGTCGCAAATAATAAAATGAAGCTTCGAAATTTTGTTTGGAGTAATACCAACAGCAAAGAGAAGTACGACGGACTGAAAGAGTGCCTGCTTTAGGTTCGGCATTGTATTTAATGTACCCCACCAAATACAATGCACGGAACGACCTAAACCAGCATCATATATCCCTTCTAGCAATATTTGCAATTGTGGTTGCTTTACTGGTCCATACAAAAATCCAGTTTCACTATTACCACCGTCGTAATTGCTGATGTCAGAGAAATGTTGGTTTTTGCCCATGCACGTCTACGTCTCTATATACGTACTCTGCGTTAGGTCAAAACAAATATATTACAAGCGGCTGACGAAAAAGTCATCCGCTATATTTGTACAGTCGGTCAACATTTTTCGTAGTAATATATTGAGCAGCTTAAAACACAAACAGGATCGCTCAAATATATTTACGCGTTGTTTTAGTGCGAAGAACGGCCCTGATTGTATACGATGTCGAATAATTCGCTGGTCATTTAATTTTCGAGTTCATTTTTCCTCGTAAACATCATACAATCTGTCTGACGTATAAGCAATGTCCTCCTCTGAAAGGGTTTGCTGGCCATATTTTGATATAAACCTAAAACTACACATAATTTAAAGACGTGAATCTTATTACGTGTATGAAATGTTGTGGAAGTCAAACGAGATTAATAGCGTCTCTCTTATTTTGCAGGTGTACTGCAAAATAACATTTACACAAACGGTTAGTAACATTAGATCCGTCATTTCTTTTTCCTAGCAACTCCACCGTTGTTCCAATCAAAAGGCAAGAGTACTTGTTTTTCCTCCTGTCTTTGCAGCCGAATCTACTTTTCTCAACACATCATCATCGTCAACGTCTCTGCGGGGTAAGCTGTACGTATGATGAGGAAAGTAAACTAATGGTCTTGTTTTGTTGGCATATCGGTGACGTAAAATCGAAGCAAGGTGGCATCGCTGAATGTTAATGGAACTGAAATAAATACAGTCGAGATTTATTTGTAGACAGAGAAATGCCTATCAAGTTACCAGTTTAGAGCGTGTATCCCATGCACGCCACAATAACCGTGCCGTGGCACTTGCTTTGCCCGATGTCGTAATGTAGGGAGATGCCGATATATACATCCACACAATTTTCTTGGTATTTGCATACGTGGTGGAATGGTGTTAGATATCTTTAATCAACTGTCTTCCCTGGTCGATGTTGTGCGCCTTCCCTGTTCTGGTGCTGCTGCTAAAGGCAACTTTTTTAGTCGGGCGATCATTCGACAGTAATCTCTTTACACACATGGATGTGTGGCGTCGTAGCCACCACCAGTTTGCACATTTCTTTTACAGACTGCAATCTCTATAGGCCATTTCTCCCGAAAGCATGATGATTTGCCTTTACGTGCGATTTTGCACTGAACGGTGATGCTGGTAGATAAATAGTTGTTGGTCGGTATAATGTGATATAATGTACGCATAATGATAGTAGTAGTCAAAACGTCATCAGAAGAGATGGTATTTATTATTGTTATTGTACTGTACTAAAGTTGTTCCATGCCTGTTAGCATCGCCACGTACCTACTTTGTTTTTGTACCAAAGTCGAGGTGAATGAACATGAATGGATTTAAGCATGGATTGTGAGTGTAATAAAAATGCATGCATTCATTATTCGGCTTTTCTTTTTTGATAAGTATCAGCGAAATCATCATGCCATGCCATGATCATGAGGTTGATGTGATGGTGGTAGCTGGTGTGTAAGTAAACCAGACCTGTTTTCAATTTTTGCAACTTCACTGGCTTCGTTTTTCCTTTTGCTGTCATGTAATCTTAAAATATTCATCATCATACATAATCATCATTATCTATCATAGAACTACTACTACTACTAGTCACTAGTGACACGTTGTTCGCGTAAGGTTGTCCCTTAACAAGGTGGTATGTATTAACACGACACATGTTTCCCCGTACAGGTATTGTATAAACCATTATATATGCTTTGCATGCAACATGTTTTCTCTGGTTGGCTGGATGAACGCAAATACTTTGGGTGAGGTTTTTTCTTTGTTTCACCTGAGCATTCGTACAACAGCATATGTACGCATTCAAACTTGTACATGTATGCAGATGGACACCGCCCATTTTATATCTCTCCTTACATTAATTTGAATCACACCGAAAAAAACGTTTACCGTCTTCAGCCCTTCTTGCTTTGTATATCACAGTCTCGCGTTAACAACTTTTTGCAATATGGTGGGGTGGTAAAAGCAAACTGGTCAATTTGTGATAGGTCCAACAACAAACAACATGCGGTTATGTGCAGTGTAATTCGATGAACTGCGTTGTTTGTTACTGTTTCAAAAAAATGATCAACTTGTGAGCAATGTGTAATGGGGGTAGATAATTGTTCGGTGGTAACTACTGGCTAATTAATGCTTAACCGGTTATTTATACCGAAGATGAATAACTTCACAGGTCAGCTATCTTACATTTTGAATGACGGCTATACGTGTAACGTTAGCGTTTAGGCACTACCTTTTAGCATGTCCCAATACAAGTACAGTGTATTCCGACTGAGGCATAAATCCTTCTCCGTGGTAATGGCAAACACCCATTATGATATATGATGTCACTCGCACTCATGGTCAGTGGAGTGGCAGAGATAATAGTATATGGGCTTATTTGTTTGCGACAAAACATCGTCAACATTTTTTCATCATACCTTATAAAATATTGGGTATCCGTACGAAAATAAACCACTTTCCAGTTCTTACATTTTTTTGCCTTTTAATGTCACGTAACAACTTGCACTAATAACGCTAGCAGCGTCACATAGTCACATGTGTGACTTCCAGTTGAGTTGAGGGAAAAAAAGGAGCAAAAAATCTCAACTGGCTGACAATGACAGAATGATATTGACTGACAATATAATATGTAACACCCATGCCTATATTACCTATTTTAATGACTAATGCCTGGGAGGTTTCCACTCCATAATACGTGCACGTACGTAAGATAGGAAAGACGTAAACGCGTAGTGGAACTAAACAGCGTACATTGTACATCATATGTCTGTAGTCTGTACGCTACACAGAGAGGAAGGAGTGTTTGAACTAAATACGCATATTATAGCCCATATCAATAACAACTACATCTGCTGTGCTGCGTTTACAATTGGCTTGCTTGGTGTTAACCTTGTGGCAGTGCATGAGGTCATAGTCTTGAAAAACGAAATGACATGCTCGTTTTTTTTCTTTCCAATGATCTCATGTAAACTCCATCCAACATCTATCCAATTCCATATATCCATATTTATAGTTTTATCAATAACACAGTATCGTTACGTAAACATTTTGGGTTGAATAATAGCGTTACATACATATATTCTATGCCGCAGTTATTCACACATTCGCATCCCCCTACTCCTTGCTTTCTCATTATTCCTGTAAAATAAGTTACTTTCCCATATATCTGACAGTAATATATTATCCAAGTTAATTTAATTAATGTCTATTCAGCAAAATATTTGTGGGAACAAATTTGGATAGTGAAGTACAGAGTGGCGATGTTAAGAGATTTTTGCTTCTGACAACGATTCACAATTTGACCGCGTCTGACCCTTACGATCAATTCTTCATTATTTCTATTTAAGTTTGAAGTTTTTAGGTGTTATGTCGTGCCTGCTCATGTCCTTGATACAATCAAACTAGATCAAATTACAATAGTTTCATTTTCTTAAGTTTTATTGATTACTTGCGTTAAAAACTAATTAATTTAATTAAATTTTAGAATAAATTATTAACTGAACTTTAACATTTGTTTTGTTTGTTGGCTTTGGATAAAATATACTATAAAGAAGTAAGGAAGCGATAGACTAGCGTTGTAAAATAAATTGCCATTTTATCTGTTGATGCAGACAAAATTAAAAAGATGCACAGGCGTTTACTTCTCTAGGTATATGCGGAATGGATGCAACGAGGAAGGCTTGTTATTTCGCCATACCGCATGTATCAAAGAGTGTTGTTAGTTGTTTGTAAAAGCCTTCAGGTGCAGCAGGTCGTACGTAATCGCAATGTCGCAGAAAAGTAAAAAAAATTAAGCACGTAACCCAGTTTTGGATTTATTCATATTTTGTGGTCGTATGAAACACGGAATGTTGGGATTTAGGATGAATCACCATATGTCAACACGTACTCCAATTCCATAGCATTAGATAGAGGGTTCGGGAGGAAAACGTGTACGAGCAAAAACAAATAAAAATTGTACCTATGCAGAAATGCATTGCATGCATGACATGTCAGTCAACGTTTTATGAAACAACAAAATCACATTAAATTCAAACTCAAATAAGACAAATATTTTTAAGGTACAGTACATTTTAAAAGTAAATATTTTCCTTTTCCTGCAGAAATGAGTAATACATGTGAAGCTAAAAAAATACTCCCCCTTTTCATGACACTTTGATGCCTATACTATCACCATGCCTGCTTACTAACAAAGAACACTTCAAATTTGAATCATACTCGTCGAAGTATAAAGAAGAAAAGATTGGAAAGCGTTTCTCCGAGTCTGAAAGTCCGCCACATTTGTTCGATGCTTTCATGCAGCTAAAGAATTAATTGTTTCATTTAAAGTAATACTGATAGGAAACAACAATCTGGACGTGTCAGAACTGTGTAACAACACGTCACAATGAAATAAGCAATTTGAGAGAAAACAGCGGCCTCTAATTAATTTTTTTTGTTACTTTTTCCAACTGTCAACTGTTGTCATTGCCAAACTACAAAGGGGAATATTCACTTTGAAGTGCTTCTCGGGAATCCAACCAAAGACAAACTTTTTTACTACTCATCCGGAAAGGAAAACTCAAAGCGTGTTACATTCGATGAAAATCAAAAATACTAGAAAATGCAGATGCGACAAGCTGTTACTCTTTCTAGTTCCACGCAATTGAAAAATTCAATTCAAACAAAAAAGTCAAGTGGAATCTGGTGGCGGTTCGTTTAATGTTGCTCATATAAATTTAAATTGATGTGGCACTGTTGACTGTCAGTCCTCCACGCAACAAGGAATAACTCGGATTTAATCGTGTCTAGTACCAAAAATATTTGGAGTAGAAGCTGAGTGAATGATGGAACACAGGCGATACCTGTGAAGATACCCTCATATGTCATACACGACAGCTAAAATTATATCACGGTTTCTTACATTACCCGTTGACCGTTATTATTAATAATAAATAATGCAAGAGCGCATAATAGGATCATTTACGGAACACCATGTGTACACTGTACAGGAAACAATATGTTAAAAGACTTCATGTGTATTAATACGTACCACCTTTTCTCTGTATTTTATTACACCAACTGTGAAACTATAATTTCGTCATATCTGATGCTCCAACGAGACGTTTTTTCATGTCCCATACAGGCCATAAATCTATATTTGTGATTAGTGATGATCATGAGAAAGGTAGTCACTCCCATTTTCCCGGCAAACGACATGTAACACAGTCTAATTCCATATAGGTATGCGTACTCCACCGAACCGGTGACCGGTTAGCTGGTAAAAATAGGATACATATAGTTCCAAACCAAGGACTGGCGACAACTCATCCCGACGTTATGTTAGGAAATCTGTCTGGCGAAGGGGATCTACCTATGTATTAATAGACAAGAGAAGCCGCTGGAGTTCCGCCGTACACCGCAGTAGTAGTCTGGGGAAGTCATACTATCAGTATCACATCACTCTAGCGGTATTTTATTGCTACTTGTGTTACTTAAAGAATACCTACGCAAAGCTACCGGATGCTCTAGCTCTACCGCTGTGTCAACCAGCACGCCGAATAAAAAATGAAACGGTTCGTCTAAAGAAATATATATAGGGTAACGAGATGAATGTTAAACAATCTATGTATGCACACATTTATGATATAGATGCAGTACGTGTAAAGATTTTATATTATTAATCAGAGGGAAAGTTGGAAGAAAATGATCCCGGAAATTCTACATGGCACAAACTTGGCTTGCCATAGTTGCCATGTATATTTTAAGTGGAAATGAACCAGGTTTTACTTAAGTGAGCATGTGACAAATCAAGTCATGCAACCCATTCAATTGGTATTCTTCCAAAAATTTCCTAGGCGAAAGATGACATCAAGGAGATCAATCCAAAATAGGAACCAGGAGCGTGAGTAACTACAAAACGTGAAGTTGGAATTATTTTTGTTTTCGCATGCAGGGGACCGAATGTGCAATAGGATTTTTTTGCTTATTACACCGTTTTTTCGGTCGTGTAGTAAACGTCGTGGAAAGGTAAACTGATAACATTTCATTTCACTGCAGAACGACAACAAAACACATGTGGCTACACACATGTGGGAAAGAGTATTATAACCGTGATAAATAAACAAACAACCGAATGCGGTATATTCCGTTCTTTTTTTATGCGATGTGTGATTAAGAAAAACCCTCACCGAAACCGAAAATACTATTCTCTGCAGTTGGGGAAAGAGAAAGTCGAAAAAGAGGCTAAGTGCCAAATCAAAATCAGATATACAGCTAAACATTTCCTTTGGTCTGGGAACTTCACATAATATATTTTTTACAGTTCCTTGCAAAAATAAATACATTGAATCTTACAGATGAGTTCGAACAGTGTCACCGAGAAATGGAAGTGGAACGATAGCTTGAAAGTTTTAAAATTCGTTAATTATATATCTGTACAATATAGAGCATTACACATAGTTCAAAATATTACGCTCAGGCGACTTTTGAGCATTCTTTCTCCGATTAAATGAGAGAAATCAAAGTTCAACAGCACTTATTCGAAATCGTTGCCCCGCTGACAGTTAAGTCTTACATGAATACCACAAACAAGAAATGCAGTTGTCTTTAAAGATCAAATGTTTGTAACAGCTCACGAATAGCTGCTCATTTACTCACAATTCGTTGTGGAAACGGTATATATCCCAATATTCATACGTGCAACGGTGGAATAAAACCATCGCGTCTGGCAGTATGGAATGAATGTAACGTATGCCATTAGCCTAGACAATGAATATCTATATACAGAAACGATTCGTTGGTAAGCGAATACCCAACCAATGTCAACATGTCGTTGTGTCACAAAAAATTAAACAAAACGCAATAAGCGTAGCAGTATACAGTATGGAGTTACGAACTACTTAGCACCGCTGCGCTGATGTGCGCTATTATGGAGTTGCTTTATTGCTATAATAGGCGCAAAAATATCACTTCAGAGCGTTTATGAATAGAAAATAATATCGATGCAAGGCAAGGTGAAATTTTCCATACGCGCGTATACATTTGGACTTCAAAGTTCTAATTCGAGGTAGCTTGAAAGTGTCTAATACTGTGGTTGTGTAAGGTAAATTTATAATTTAACACTATGTAGCGTTGTACTTTTAACCGATAGCGTTTATAAGTGTAACACATCATAACTGGGAACTGGGAAGTACTCTTCCTAATGAATTATTAATTGTTTGTGGCTAGCTTACGTAGTATTAGGTATACATATTGTAGTAGTAATAGTATTCTCATGACTGCATGGATGGGGGTTAAGAGTGACAGACAACGAGACAGCTCTCTGTTTCTTGCAAAGTGTTAGATCAGCCACCTACCGGACGCATGATGAAATGTCGTAAATAGTTCTCACAAGTCAGGAAAGAGATCAGACAAAAGCAGTAGGTTTTTTCTTTGCAAAGTGTAACGCGTGTACAGACTACAGCCTACAACGCGTTCCATAGACAGATTTGTTGAAAGGATTTGAATCACTATCCATTCACCGTTGTTTCCCAGAGCGTCACCATCATCGCATCGCGCGTCGGTAGGCTGGTGTAGCACCAAACTAACGCCAATGCGTGATGATGAATACTTGCCAAAAATTGAATTTTTTGTAATGTTACAACATGACATGACGATGTAGTGTAGTAACTCAACCGATAATAAAACCGGGAGGCCGCAATGCAATTCAAAGTGCTACGACATCTTTAAAGGGTTAACTACTATTAAGGCCTCAGTCATGTGCTCAGGACTAAATTTTCTCTATGCTTTCTTTTTTCTCCCATTGGGTTAATGTCAAACTGATCTATAACTCGCCATTTCCACCCAATTCACGTATATGAAATATTAATATTATTATGTATTTGTACGTATGTGACGACCACACGCTATATTTATTAATACAAGGAACACATGATACATTCAGTAAAGCCATATTGATGCTGTTTCGCAAACGATTATATATGATTGATATGTATGTAGAAGTGTTCTAGCAATGAGACTTGTTTGATTAATATGACTATACTCATGGAGCGTAATTGTAATGAGTCGCAAAACGATATAGAGGAAAACGACTTAATTGTTAGTAGTCTCTAGTCTCTGCACAACCATTCTGTATAATACATTTTCCATTAAAATTCTTAGCATTGATTCAGCGACTGCGACAGCGTTGGCATGGACGATGTTTCATGAAAGTGAAGGCAGGAAACGGGGTCATTAACTTTATATAGCTGGGCAGGCTACTTGCTAACACAATTGACTAAGTTATTCGAAGCGTATAGGCTAGGAGCAATTGTGTTGCCCTAGCGGAATTCGGTGGAACAGCAGGAATGAATACGCAGAGCTTAGATGGGTAAACC
>JAHZNE010002854.1:0-31291 GCA_027744055.1 Callyntrura sp. NNG-2020 | reverse complement strand
GGTCTAATAAGACTTTTTACGTACTATTTGAGGTATAATGATAGTTTTTACTACCTGTCTTTTACGTAAAATGTGTGCTTCGTTTTGGATAATTGATTCACGTTTATTTTTTCTCGGGAATACATATGCATGGAATATGGAATACATATAGATGTAGATTGGCCATCATATTGTTGTAAAATATATATATTCTTCCTAAGTGTGTGGTAGTACGTTGTCGTTGTGGATTATCTTTATGACATCTGGCTGCATTTTATGGCACATTAAAATCTAATTTTCCCGTATTTTATTGTCGACTTAGTCGAGTACCTGCTTTTCGCTTGCTTGCTTCGCATACCTACTCTAGACTTTTTCGCAATATTGTGTTAGGAAGTGCTCTATTTATGGCCCGAGTATGAAAGTGTTAACAGCGTCAAAAAGCCGTTTGGCGCATTTGTCAAAAAAGAAGAGCTTTCGCACATGTGAACACACGTACGTGCAATAATAGTAACAATAAAAATACAAAAGCCATATAAAACATTGTTATAGGAGATATTTAGCAACAGTGAAAGCGAAACGGTAACATTTTTGGAATATACATGACACATGTCATTAGAAGTAGGTATTACTACATTAAATTGTCATTACGCAACGGTTTAGGTACAAATGTCAATTATTATATACATTACTAGGAAAGTCAACGGTAGGAGGGTGGATATTTATAAATGTGTATCTAACTATATACAATACCATCCGTCCACCTAAAATGTACCGCATAAATGTCCATATTAGCATAAACATATTACTTTCCCATTACTACAATTTTTACAATGTAATAAAACTGAAATTACAAATTGTATGACGGTAGCTGTCGTTAATGCTCCGCTATATTACCATTTAATTATAATGATTGATAATGCTACATTATGTTATGTACTACTTGTTATTACTTTCGTTATTACTGCACCGAAGTTTTAATGCGTTGTAAAATAAGGGCTGCTCCTGCTATTCATATCAACCCGTGTACATAAAGGTAGATGATACTCGTTCCCTTGTAAAAGCAGTTTGTGAAGTTGCTTGTAGAACAAATTTTTTGAGGCAGCTTTAAGAGCCATCTTCAACCGCCAAACTGGAATAAAAGCATTTCAAGTTTGATGATGCTGGCGAAAGTGAGCACACGGCTATAGCTGGGCTGCGAAACGCGTTGTCTGAGTGTACACTAACCGTTTATCAGATAGCACTTGTATTACCTTCCGTACTTGCCGTCTCGCCGACTACGAATCTCCCGAAAGCTTCACGGGCTGGAAAAATGCTGTTACAACAAAGACCGCGAGAGTTAAGTTGTATCACGAACGAACATCTCCCGTTTCCCTACAAGTGGCGTTCTACTGCCTCTTGCTTTCTTTGCATAACACGGGAGCACGAGAAAGTAGTGAAAGTTTGTTGGGTAGGTTCAAAATATGAGCTGAACGTATCGTCCTGTGTGAATGTGAGCCAATCAATTAAACTCACAACCAGCTTAAGTCGAGAAATTGTAAGAAAGTTGAGAAGAATGGAATACCCTTACCCACCTTCTTCATTATTCCTTTTTAATAGATCTTTCGCTGCTTTCAAGTTTATAACTCAATAAAACGTGGAAAAGTTCAATTTCGAGTGCTATTGAGTTGGGATTTGCATGCAATTATTTTTAACGCCTTTTACAAACACCTACTCACTTGACATTGCATTAATGAATTGCTGTTGAATTCTCTTGTTATTTTTTTAAATTGAAATATTTGGCACAAAGCATACTTTTTTATTTTCAGGGATCAAATATAATATAAAGAAATAGCATGACGAAGACATTTGGTCTCGATCGTACCGTTCCATCAAAGCTGCCCGTCTAAAATATAATATCCGTTGGCGAATTAACGAACTGGTATATAATTTAGATGTGCGGCACTCCTTGTTGAAGAGCATGATTAGGCAGCAGATGTTACAAAAAACGTTGACAGAGATTGCTTGGATTTTGGCTTATTTACCAAGCTCCTACCAATTTAGATTATCCCTTGAATCATATAGATTTGATATTGCCGCTTTTCCAATGTTAGCTCAGAAGCTATTTGGTGTAGACGTTGTGGTCTCTTATAATAAAACAAATAAATCAGTAAAGTATCAGCAGTTCCGGTGGCGTTTTAAGTTATGAAAGCAGTAATTTGTATTGTTACAAAGTTATAGCTTATATGCCAATGTTAGTACCATTTGTTTCAACTTCAACGTAAAATAGCTTTGAAACGGTTACAACTGCGTCCGTGTATTATACCATAAGTTATCAAAATAAACTACTAAAAAGAAAGGTGCAAAGGCACAAGTTGTACGCAACTTTCACTTTTCTTTTATATGCATAATATGTAGTAATAGTAGGAATGCATTATTTTCCACAAATGAAGTATAGGATAGTTCAGAAAGTTTGTCTGCCGTGTGTTCTGTGCAAGTAGAAGTATATCACGTACCAAAGGAGAAACTTTTTGTTACTCTTCCTACATCCAGGAAGAACATAATATTTGGAACTCACACCGTTTAGTATACACAATGCAACAGATGTATGTGAAATTGAGTAAGGCAGTATTTACGTAGATTACTTACATTAATAAAGCAATAACTCGGTAAAAGGGGGTACAAAATGCTATTAATCAAGTGGACATGTCTACTAAAATTGTGCAAATATTTGCTGCAGGCGAAGGCTGCCCTAATGTCTATACAATATAAAACGTAAAAACGAATAAAATACAGATATAATAAAAAGCCAGAAATGACTTTCCACCATTGCTTACTTAGATAAATGACTTTCTTGTTGGCTAACGGAAGTCAATTACAGTTTTGCAGCAGTACGAAACATGACTAAGAACAATTAATTTATGAGACTGTATTATCTAGAGCTCGATGAACAGTGATATCTATTACATCTGTCATTTTAGTCTGTATGGCAGTCCATCCGTCTTCCTGTACGCGCATCCTGAAAGTACTGGTCTTAGACTATATTTTTTTGTTATATAGTTAAGTCAAGTTTTTATACGGACCTGAAACTTTTCCATTTGCTTTCCAAAGATACCTTGTACCATACGCTTGGTCATTGTGATTGTGACCCTGTGTTGACCCGAAGTATGTGGTGTGCTTACATGATTAATATAGCAGCAGGAACTTGCATTTGATTAAAAAGTTTCTCGGACAGACTTGAATAAAGCTCTGCTGGACTGACCCCTGCAGCTTAAAGTGTAAGTTCATTATCATCATGTCATTTCATTAATTAGCAATGGTTTCAGTATTTATAATTTTGTTTATCACGTGAATCACGTCTAGACTCTGGTGCACTGAAATATACTCCGAGAAAGTAATGTGCATGCATACGATACTTTAGGTGTGTCCTACCTGATTTTCTAAATGAGAACTAGTTATTATTAAGCTCGTGTCAATAGTATGACTCAAGTCACGTCATCATCTGAATCTGAATTCTCGTTAGTTGGATAGTTGATTTCATATACTTTAACAAAGTTTTTAGCTCCAACCACTACTAACCTTATGTTCGTTGTATGTTGGTCGTAAGTCGTAGTTGTAGCTTCACTGGTGCGAGAGATCGCGTGCAATTTAATTGCATGTAAAAATTCTCCGTGCTTTCCCAATGACCCAACATTGCCTCCAATGATTGCCTCTAACATTACATGGTTTCCCAATCTTTTCCAATCCCAAAACCCACAAAGTTTTAACAGGGGAAACGAAAATCTAAAACAGCAGGCAGAATTTTCAGAATACTACGATCGATTTCTCAATAGTATTCATGTAATGCATTTTTTCAATCAATAACATGATAGTTAAAATTTAATACTAATTTAAAACAGCTGCTCGTTGCTGAAAATTCCAGTCCCTAACCACCCACATCCACCTCGTCGTTCCAATTGGAGAGCAACAACTTTAAATATGTTGCGGCAGGCATCTAGTCAAAGCATGCACATATTACTTTTAATTAGTTAGGCTGTAATTAATACGTATTTATGAGCACTTCATTGTAATTTAGCAGCCGTTGAACTTTTGGGAGTTTGTGCTGTACCATTTACGTTACGCTATATAGCGTATATACGCGTAGGTGTATCGATGATTTAATACATATGAGTTTCCTTCCTCTTCTCGCCATATTTTGCGCACGGTTAAATGTATTATGTTACGCTTTCCTGCGGTATACTCTGTGATTATGGCATGAACTACCATATGAAGTGGCTGAAAATTAATGTCTGATAGTAATAGATTGCACGTATAAAACATTTTTTCTAATAGGGTCTACACTAACAATTTGTTATAGTTTTGCAATATTTCAGTTATATTAATATTACTTGTAATTACATTAGTTTCCTCATATCTTGTATGACAGCTGGAACACGATACTACACCAATGTACGTGTTTCTATCCAAAGTCACCTACGCAGATGTCCGTTCTTCTGGGTCAATTATAAATAACATAATGCTAGTGTAACAATACCACCAACGCCGTCTTTTGCATTATGGAGCGGCAGCACTGATGGTATTATTACATCCTGTACTCAAATCGTTTCATTTTCAAAATGTGTTTCCTACACATAAACTTTGCCTTTGCGATCCATCATTTTTCTGCGGAAGTTGAAAGTTTATCTTTGGAATGAAAGTCAATACTGTCCCTCGTCGTCATCCCTCCTCCCAAATGTTCCGCACGTTCCACATGTTGGTACTAATGGATCCTTAACAGGAAATATTCTGTTCTTGGCCAATGCGGTTCATCCCACTTAATGTAGTATTCGCGTCATCGTCACAGTGCATTATTATCATCCTCCTACATTATTGATCGCAACCGGAAGCGTTTCGAAAGAGAAATCAAGAGAATAAATAACTCCGACCCTATGGTTCTTAGCAAGTGTAAATTACATGATACACGATCCAGTTGCACAGCGAATATAAAAATGCTGATGTTATAGGAGATTTATGTGCTTTTGGAAATGATTTCCTCAATTGAGATACAAAATCTTGATCTAATCTTGTTGTTCGTTAGGGGTTGCGGACGGGGTTGCTGGTTGCTGTAAATTACAGTATCCATTATTACTTTTGTTTGGGAAAAAACGAATGCTGCTTTCGCACATATTTCGTTCCAGCCTGACTCGTGGGTCGGAAAAAGAGAATAAAATTAGTTTCCGCTCTTATTTATTTTCATATCTGGTTGGATTCGTATTCTTGCATTACTTCATCTATTGCGTTTCAGGCAAGAGAATTTATTAAACTCGGAGAAACTCTGTGAAAATGAAGTATAGCTACAGTCATCAACGTTTAAACTTGTTTTTGTCGAACAAACTATAACAATAGATTACGATGATGCATTATTTCTTACGTTGCACTTACTGTTACGCTTGTAATTATTTAGCCACATTACGGCAAGCAATAAATTCGTCCAACTTTTCAACAACCCATTTTTGCCCAAAAAGATTTATTCAAAATATATCGTCCAAGCCTATTTCATACTTACAAAATAATCTTTGTGATAAACAATGGATGGATGAGGGGAGGAGATAAACTCATCAAAGAGTTTTCTAACATTACGAGTGTTGTCCCTCACACATTTTGAACGTTTCTCGAGTCCTACCGTTGAAGTGTGTAACATAAATATAAATCTCGTAAGCGAGTATTTGAGTGCAACGTTGAAAGTACATTTTGGTTTAGGAAAAAAACTGCGACTTTTCTTAAAACAAACTTTATATGAAATTGGTTGAAGTTATGAAGCATAAACAGTTAGGTGAGTAACGAAATACGTCTACAACGCAGCTACTGAAAGCTTCTAAGGAATAAGTCTTGTACGAAATACTATGACATAAAGATTCGTCCAAATGGAAATTGAAATTTTCTCCAATCCCAAAGTGAAAACTGTACTTATCGTTACTTGTACCATATCTACCTACAATGGTATGCGTTTCTGTAATAAATATCAAAAACCATTTTTGGATCTCCTGTACACTTTCTTGTTTCAATAATACCAAGACGCATACAATGTAAAGCTTCCATGTATGTACAATATGCACACATATAGCTAGAGCTTTTTTGGGATGGCAATCTACCAAGAAAAGGGTAAGGTCGACAGTGGTCCTGAATAGACTGAATGGATACGTCAGCACAGTTGGTGGAAAAAGAAGAATGAGAAGAAAAAATAGTAATATGAGCGTGTATTGAATTCAGAATATCTTTTGTGTCCTCATTCAACTGTAATATTCACTGCTCATGTACACATTTTGACTGTCATATGAAGTCGTTTAGCTTGAGCTTCTTTACACTTTCACCGCATTTTAAATTCAGCATGCATAATAACATGTAAGTCATTTATTACCTTTTTGTTACAATTTCACTTTCCCCAAACTATTGTACACACATTACCCTAATACCATATTGCTGGGAACTATAACTGCTGCTGCTGCTGAAAATGAAAATCCTTTGCAATCAGTGAAGATGGAGAAAGTCGCTTTTCCTGAGGTCGAACGAAACAAAGCAGACATAATAATCACGTGTAATACGTATGCTGCACGACGACATGTACATTTGCAGCGGGTAGACTTGTACGTAATTAACTCTTTCCTTTTTGCCTTTTTCGTTAGACAGCAGACATAATTTCTAGCGCCGTTTGCATCTGATTTTCATGTACACTTTCGCTCTACTCACCACCACCACACCAAACATCTGTGGGCCTCTCCAAGAGGAAATGTTGGTACTGCGGCGGGCGCGTGTTTGGTTCTAGAGGAACTAATTACGGTACAAAAAGTTGTATCCGATAATGTATGCATCATAAGACATCGCGGCCGTTTCGAGTTCAAATTATTATTTCTATTTCTAACTACCGGAGAAATGGTCTTAGGTACAAATGCCTTTGCGGCTGTTGGCTGAGAAAACACTGCTGCGCCGAAAGCTGAAAAACAGAGAAAATCCTTCGTATAGGAATGTCAATGCTGTGGGAGCATTATTAATCATAGTAATCAAACAATTCTACGAAACGGCGGAAATCTCCCAAGTAAGACATAATTATCCGAAATGAAGACGATGATGAGCTTTTCCTGGCCTTTTCCTAAATCCATTTATTACAATCTTGTGTGCTGCTTTTACCGTTGACTAGAAGGAGAAAATGATGCAATGCAATGTTGAATGTTGAGAAAAAAGGGTGGAATGAGGGAATTTTTGATCTTCGCCAGACGAGAAAAGATTACTTATTTCGCTCTCGTTTTTGCCGCGCAGTTCGGTTGGGAGGCGTAGAAAGACACGAATGTGATATCCTGGTTTTATTTACCGTTGAACTACGTGCCTACCTTCGATCTTTATACATGTATATATACTACTGACGTGGTATTGCAGAATGCGTGTACACTTTAATTGGTTTCTGGCTCAGATTCCGATATGTGTACACTTGGTCGTCGTGGTTGAACATGATGGTACTGTGGGAGTCTGATTACTCTTTCCAATATCATTTCACCCTGATAATAAAAGTTAATACGCTGTGTAACGATGTATACCTATGTAGCATTTTTGGAGATTCGTTCATTCTATGAGATGATTTGTTTGTCTGTCCGTGAATATTCACTATTTTTACTACGACGGCCACAGTTTTTGGCGGATTTGTTTACCAGTAAAAGTTTACAAGAGGAGCATTTCAAATTTAAAACTTAAATATATGGAAACTGTGTTTGACGCGGCAGGTGTGATTATTCATGTCATGATAGCAAGCTGATATTCCGCTACTTTCTTACATTTTGATAATTTCTTTTTCTCCACATTGTGAAAGGACCAAAACTTGTGTAAAAATACTTTATTGTATCACATGTTAGTGCATCTGACATGTTTTGATTTATTTCTTATGAAACTTTTTTCTTTTAGTTTTAAGAAATCGTAGTTTGCTTAAATGTTTCATATGTGAAGCAATAATTATTTGCGCAAGATAGGA
Organism: Callyntrura sp. NNG-2020; assembly: GCA_027744055.1. Taxonomy (NCBI): domain Eukaryota; kingdom Metazoa; phylum Arthropoda; class Collembola; order Entomobryomorpha; family Paronellidae; genus Callyntrura; species Callyntrura sp. NNG-2020. Next base: position 23,340 of record JAHZNE010002854.1, on the reverse strand, counting down.
AAAACTGCCGAAACCAGAAAGAACATGTGTAACTTCACGATTTTTTTTTCTCGTTCTTACAAGATGAACTTTTGCAGTACATCGAACAATCATTTTGAATATTTGACCACTTTTGCTGTTTTTGCAACATCTTAAAGCAGCACCACCGTGAATATGCTGCTGTTACCTTAAGCTGATCTCACTCAATATAAATGGTACACATTATAATGCCTCACAAAAAAATGTGAAGTTCGATTTTTTAACAAGCATTACAAACCAACTTGTAGAGTTCTCTGTAGTATGAACCTGACAACTGGATTTTACCATTTAAATGATAGAACGTTTGAAATTTAATATTTTCTCTCTGACCTCGGTCTTTCAAACATTCAAAATGCAAAACTTCCTTTCTCCACTCCTGCCTCTTTCACTTTTTCACGTCACTTTCTCCTGCTGTCAAACTTACTTTCCTTCCTGTTCCTCTACCCTGTCATCACTTCATCATGCATAATATTTTACTATTATCACTCAGCATACGTGATTCTTTCTTTAGGAAAAGGAAAAGCCATTGTGTTTTAGTTCTATGCATGTACCTAGCTTTCCCACTCCCTAAAAGTTACTACGTTGATATTCCCAAGTTTTGTTTTTACAAGTGGTCTGCTGTCATCATAAAGTGAACCCGTCAACGAAGTGCCTACCACATTATCTCATTGAGTCATACTTTGCCCTGCTGAGCGTCCCCTTTGTTTCCATACGTTCCTGTTTCTTTAACTTCCTCCGGCGATAAAATGCAATAAAACATTGTTTCTAGTTGAGAAAGAGGAGAAAGTGTTAAGAATGAAGATGGGACAATGGGGACCTATATCTCTATTTATATTCGTGCCACAAAGCAGTCTCTGTTATTCTTATTAATTTCAAGTCAAATAAACCCGAAATAATTGCCGAAATAAACGACGCGGTTAAAAGAGCACAATGCATTTATGCCTCTCGGTAAGGGGTTTCGAAGGAACTGGCATATAGTTAAGAGATGCATGTAAAATGGAATGAAAATAAGTTTCCCCACACCCCTCCCTGTGGGGTTGACAAGTCTGGATTGTACATCCCTGATGGTCTTCCACGAAACAAATCTTTTCATTGAAATCTTCAGTGGTTTATAAAGCTACAGGGGATTTACAGAGGGACAAACATACGAACACGGCAATACCATTACAAACTGAAATGCTTGCCTATTTCTATACATGATAAAATGGACCTTTTCTGTATGTTTCTCATTAAAAAGGATATCATGTAGTTTCTTTCATGGCGAAGTCTTGTATGCACTCTCCTCCAGCTCACATACTGCATATATATGATGTGCTCGAGTTTCTGTCAGCACCATACTGCTGCCTCTCTACACAATTCCATTTGTCTCACATTTTGGGGCATGGAACACAAAGTCATGATTCGTGATGAAAACTGAATTTCCTACACTCCACTAACAAGACTCGATTATAGCACGACTTTTGCAATCTAAATTAACTGTTCAGTCCCATCACGACGCCAGTAACTGGCTGAATATTAAGTGCCGAGTTATTTTTCTTGCTCCAGAAATCAGCATGTTGTTCACATTTTTGAAAGCTTCAAATTTAATGCTGATGGTGCTGATGTTTTTTGGTTTCTATTAACACCACCGTTAGTTACTCTATTCAGAAAATGCTCCATTTTACGATGGGGAAAAGCGTGCAGATGTATCAGTGTCATTGTATGGGTGTTTTCTACGGTTCGACTGGTAACGCGATTTTCCTCTTTACGGATAATTTAATAAACGTATTCCGTTTTCCTAGAAGTAGCAACAGCCAGTCAACTTTAATCAAGGAAACATAAGAGAAAGCTGATGTGGTCGTAGTCATTGGGATATGGGGGTGGAACTCCATTACAACTTTAATAAATTGTATGTACTCATTCATCAACATCTATCTCCATTTTTCACGTTTTGCTGCACACCCAATCCCCAACAGAGACACCAAAACAATTGAGAAGGCAAATTTGGTCTGTTTCGCGCGTCGAAACTCCACACACTATTGCAGTAACTTGAGTAAGTTGTTGGAAATTTACGACTGCCTAGCACGAACAAGAAATAAAGCGAAAATGAAATCCAGTTTTGAGAAGACTTCATTTCACTCTGCTCTCTGGTGATGGAAACGACTTGCACACCCCAATTGATTCATCATTACCAGGGTTTTATGAAGTTGTAAACCTTTTCCTTTGATTTATCGAAGAATGGAGAATTAAATACAAGGTCGTCTATCACATCTGCTGCTGTTGGCTGTCATAAGTCATACAGAAAATATTTTCTGCTTTTCCTCCTTCATTTGGAGTATTCTACGGTGCCCCCAATAAAAAAAGATCAATTCAATTCAACACAAAACTGAAATTAATACCTACATTGCCTACACAAACGTAGAAGAGCATACGACGACTTTATTGAGAATGATCCTTCACTCCACAACACACTTCTGAATGGTTCCCTCCCACCTCACTGAACACGCTAACATTATTTCGGTTTCCAACGACAAAAGAAACAAAAAACGGCTTCTCATCTTATCTACCAACAACCAAACAAGAGTTTCACCTTTACCACCATCCTTGTTTCTTTTTCTCTCCAACATCTCCGTTTGAACAGCCGAGCAGAGAGAAATGCTTGAAAAATAGAGATAACATAGGAAAAATCGGAAAGAGGTGCCTATTATCTATCAATTGCCATAAAACTCAAAATGGCTAAGGTCAACACAAAGATCTAGAAGCACTGAGAATTTTATAAACATGGTACACGGCTGCGTATTTTTACAAGCACCTCTCTTGAACAATCTCCGTTCGCTCCTCCACATCCTGATCCTGAGAGGAACATGTAAACTATGAAAAGCGTTAAAAGGAAAAGAAAACTAAACCGTAGAAAATAAAATTATATTGGCGATGGAAATAATAGAAAAAAAATAGATAGGACTCCTCGATAGGTTCCTGTCATGGCATGAAATCCCTGTAGATCTGTAACCCAATCATGAACGTTGTCAGAAAACGACCACGAGAAAAATAATATTCGTCCATGTGTATGCTGGAACTACCAGCGGCAATAATACTACTACTACTACACATATCCTATCAGCTATTTTATTTTGCAAAATGGGACATCAACTTGAGCATTTATTTGGTTCTGCAGTCTTTACCAACTTCAGATATGTTTTTCATTTATTTATTTATTTCTACGACTAGGGAAAAACTAGAACAAACGAAGTCAAGTGAATGAAACACGTAGAGTGAAAGAACAAAAAACCTCTAAACAGAATAACTGCTCGTTTCACCGCTTTCCCCATGTACACGTATGAATACACAGACGAAATCACATAAACTATAAAATTACATAAAATTTTATCTATAGATAGGAACAGTAGTCACGTTCGACTTGTACCTTCCAGCAACACATTACAATTTTTCTCTTTTTTGTATATGAACATGATTACATCGTTCCCATTCTTTATTTGATAAATAAATCTCAGAGTCGTTGTCAGTAGTGTAGGACTATAATGATTTGGAGGAAATTTCAATAAGCAACCTTTCCTTCGTTTTGATAAGTAAAGAAACAATAAACTATAAAATTGTAGTGTGTACCTCCATAAATCTATATATTTCGTTTAGGAAGTATCTCTGCTATATTCAATATTGGTTGGAGTCGGCAAAAATGGTACTATAACCGTAGGCACACAAAAAGAATAACCTATAACCGCCTCTTTTTCATAGCATTACCGCTGCTTCCGTTGTTTTTTCTCTCTGCCCAACCTGACACAATCATATCATCAAAATCAAGTCACTGACGAAATATTACCGCTAGGCTCTCCGTAAGTATACCTATGCTACTCTACCTTGAATGTATTCTCGTATAAACTCATCGGCCGCTGGACTGTTCGGTCTCGCTTTCCTCCTCCACCTCCTGACATTTCGAAAGCGTCAGCAGAGAAAGTTATGATGTTGATACCATTGGTAAGTGTACTAATGGTGTGTGGGTCGTCAGATGATGCGCTATTATTCTTATTTTACTTGCCCGTCAGAGAAATGAGAGAATGCAATGCAGCATGTTGCAACCAACCGGATAGGTTTCTATTCTCTTGCTTCTCTAACTTACTGAATTGTTCTCTTTCATGTTCATTGTTCCACACATTCTGCATCCATCATTCCTTTTTGTACTTTTTCGATGCCCGTCTGTAAATAAGAGCGAGTTACGTAACCTCGGCCAAAAAATGAATTTTTCGGGTACAAAAATGGAAGAATTTCATACAAGAAAAAAAATACATATTCTTTTACGAAAATGAGTCTGGTGTTGGTGTAAGATCTCATGTGTAAGTAACAACTACTGGTGCTGTGGGGTGGCACATCATTTTTTGGAACAAAACAGAATCAGTCAACTGGTACTACTGTGTATTGCGCTGTTGCTACTTTAGTGCCTGTACTACATTATATTTCCCTCAAGTAAAATAGTAATTTCGTTACCCTAATGCTGCCACTACATACCAAAGTAGCGAGTGCTCTGCAGCAACAAAGCTGCTTGTTACAAAACTGTTCGTTTTTTCTTCTTTGAAGATTGAATACTATAATGCAATGAAATATGTACATATATATTTTCTTATTTTGTTAGAAAGACAAGAAAAATGACACAGTGAACATCCGAAGTAACTAAGAAAAAAGCTGGTGGTGGAACGAAGCAATGGCATTAGCAGCATAAAGAAAAGCCGACTCGACTCTTCTGTTTCTTCATTTCTTTTATTCTTTCACTGACAGAATGGTGCTGTCACGCGGCAGTAGTGTAACTATAGTTGTGCGTAATTCTGGGGAAGCTGATAAGTAAGTACCTACCTACCCAAGAATCGAAAACACAAGAAAGGAAGGGGGAAATGTAAAGAAGAGACACAACCAGAGAGAAGAAAAAATGCACATCTGTGAAAAAACATCCCTGAAAGGTATGGAATAGCTTGGGGGAGAGAAAGAGAGGAAAACTTGGACAACAAATATTGCATAAGCAGGTGAACACAATCATAAGTTTGATGCCGCCGGATGAAATGGAGATGATGATATCTATGATGATAATAATAAAAGCAACAATATTTTTTCGGGTGCGGTGTGGTGTGGGTGTATAAAGAAATGTTTTTTCTGTCTGGTCCTTGTTTTTGTTTTGTTGTATCTGTAGCTTCCTTGTGGTTATGTAAGGGATCTTGTGTGGTCATAACTCAGAGAAAAAGAAAACAATGTAATGCGTGTGTAAAGACTGACATTCCACTCATTTCTTTTATTTTTGTTCATTCATTCAGCTCTAGATACGCCGTTTTTTCAATTAACTTGCTAAAAACAAAAATATTTGGACGACGAAATTCCCTTTCAGTATATCACTCTTACTCTTATAGTGCATATGAAAATCTGTTTATATTATTTAAGACTATTTGTATATCAGATTCCAAAGTGTGATTCGTTTCCTTTTTATTATTTTTCTACTTACCCTTCCTCACTTGTTTTAAGATGAAAGCCAGCGTATCTAGAGATTCTAAATAGATATTTTTATAGAAATATAATTGTAGGGATTGTTGACACATTTTTAGATAACTGAACATCATAAAAACCTCGTAGGTTATACATTATGTCGGCACTTTTCCTGTCTATTTGTATAACGCATTTAAAGTGTGCACGGATATGATCTTTCATATATTTTTACTAACCATGAAAAATGGTATTTTCTGAAGATAGATAATATCCACGTTTTCCCACTTGTCCGTGAACGTTTATTAAAATATCCCAAGGGACAACGAACTTTTATAGATGTACGTTAGAGGTAGTAGTGCTGCAGTGTTTTAACAAGTTGCAATAAATATTATTCTTTTCATGAAATGTATATGGTCCCGGTCAAGTGAGCATCATTCCTGACATCCGTTTTCTGGCCGGATCTAATCGCTATGTCTGGAGAATTGGAAGTTCAGGTAAGTAAGCGAAGGAGTGGAAGAAGCAGAAGCAGCAGCTTCAGAACCTCTTCCAAGAAGGGAGCCAAGATGTCCGGAACAACAGACAACAGTGAAGAGGAATCACTTGCCTCATCACGAAGTCTGAAAGGAAAAAGAGAGTCATCGTCAAAAGGAAATATCAGTGCGCCCACTAATACAAGTACTACTTCCACTCTAATACTACTAGAACCTACTACTAGATTTTCTATTTTCTTTTTCCTTAAAAACGCCTATCTTAAAGTATATATCGTTTTTACTATTAATGGTTCTTATTTCCCGGTTAAATCCTTACACGCTTCACCTCACTTTCTCTTTTCGACTTCTTGTTCAGATCAACACATGCTGCATGAAAGCAACTTTATTTGCCTCACCTAAAAAACACCGTTTCTCCTCTAGGTTGCCGCTACTCTGTTTGTTGCTGCCAGAGAGCTTTTTTTTGCTTTCGCGCGCGGTTGGCTGCTTATAAAAATATCCCGTGTAGGAGGGCACGCTGCTGGTTAAGACGGTACCACACTCCCTCCACCACCACCAGTGCTGCTGTCTCGCTCAAACTGTGGAGTTGGAATAAACCCGAGCACGAGAAAAATCCGCTGTCACTCTGCCCGTTGGAGTCAGTAGCAACCCTGCTGTTCCATGTAAAGGACCTGCAGTATTGTTCAAGCCGTTACACATGTGTCGTAGTGCACAGTTTGTTTTCTAGAAGCGCAAGCAAAGCATTGTGTTTGTGCTACAGACTACTTTACTCGACCTCCTTTGTTAAGTAGCGATAAAAAAATATAATTATCATGTGCTTGTAAAGAAAATTTTGAGAAAAATATACTTTGCAGTTTGCAGCTCAAGTTAGTAGGGGAGAAAAATATACGTGAAAAATAATTGGTAGTTTGCGTTTTATAGTGCTTGTTAGCTTTTTGAATGTACTGTACGATTACGATATACAGGAAGGTTTGTTGATTGTATGCCATCCTTTATTTTCTAAGCTGTCTGACTTTTAATCCCTCTTTTGAAGGCAATCTTTCTCTTCATCATCCAAATAATCAGAATCCGTCACGGTCACAAGAAAAGATTTGCTCGTCGTCGTCGTTGGTGGCAGCAGTACCGAGTGAAGTTGCAGGGAGTTCATCGTCCCTTTCTCCGCGTTTATCTGTAAAAAATCCTAGCAGAAAGAAATCTCCTGTTCGAACGACCCAATTTAATCTTCCTCCACCAGGAGGAGAAGGACCCGCATCCTCGTCATCAACAGATCATATTCCTAAAGATTCAATTTCCGGATTTTCTAATACATCTTCCGCGCTTGTTGGTGGCGCTGGTACAAATTCCTATATAAGCAATAATAATAGTGGTGGTGCTGGTAATAATAGCGGTGGTGAGCGTGAAGTTAGTGGACAAACCTCGAGGGGTTTATCGTTGAAAAATAAAAAGGACAGAGAGGGGGATAAAAGTGCGAGTCCGTCGTTACAGCGTACTCACCTACAACAGGAGCAGCAACCAATTTCATCGTCTTCGACAAGTGCTCCTGCGGCAGCTACTGTTTCTGTGCCAAGTACAAATCCCATTCCTACTTTATCAACCGAAGTAAAAACCGAGCCAGCAGATCCCACCATCCCATGGATTCCAGGTACATCAGCTCCAATATCTGTTGACCGTGCACATTCTGTAAAAATAACGAGAAAACTCCTTCAAAACTGGAGAACGGCATGTGGGAGAACAAAAGACAACTTCATAAGACGGTGGAAAACTTTGCCTGAAAATCATCCTGATTTTGAAAACTGTCCTAGTTCACCAAGCGCTACCAAGAAAAAAGGATGTTCTACTTCGAACTTAAATAATACTGGTAACTCTCCAGGTACATCAAAGAAAAAACTTACCGCAAAATCTTCGGGAGAAAGCAGTGTCAAAGTTGGTGTTTCCGAAGGTACTGGTCCAAGCATAACTGTAAACGCATCAACTACTAAGTCTACTACTACCACTACCGTTGCGACTTCCGCAATTAAAAATGAACCAAGTAAAGATACAATCAACCTCACAGCCACAACGAGTGCTCCGACCACGTCTGCAAAGCTTACTCCCGGCACCACCAAAACAATAAGTCAAGAGCTTCAGTTCAGTAGTAGTGATATTGGTGTAAATAATAATAAACTTTCATTTGGTCTACAACAAAGGACAGCAGTATCAGAGAATGAAATGCCGGTTGTTGGCATTATTGGAAAAGGATTATCGTCGTCAAGCGGAGGCGTTGGTGGTGACGGAGGTGGTGCAAGTGCCAGTGGAAGTAATCCTAACATACCAGGCGGAGCATCAGGAATGTTAGGAGGTAGATTAGCCGCCGGTATGATGATGCCAGGTATGGGAAGACCTTCGATCAGTGTGAATAATTCATCTGGAGCTTTAAACGGAAGACCAGGTGCAGGGGATGGAACAGTAAGTGGGCCTACTTCTAGTAGCAGTGGACCATCTGGTGGACAACAAAAGTCAACAGGATGGACTGTTCACGTGTGGAGTAAGCATACTTTTGAAATTCACATTATTGATAAACTATTAAAGTCGTCGTATCCATCACTGCACACATTTCACACATGCATGACTCCTGGTACAATGTTCTGCGTTTGAAAAAATTCAATATCAAATTTGATTTGGATAGTGTTCACAAACCCACCAGCAGAGCCATGAAAGTAAACAGGGGAAAGCATAAAATTGTTCATTTTTCAAGGTGACTGTAAAGCCCAGAAGAAAACTCTCCCTGCTTTTCTTCTCTTTCTTGGTGTACCTTAAACTTTTTGTATCACGGATGCGATGCCCCATGCAATGATGAATGATGTTGCATGCATATTATTATTTACTTTTTCCCTATTCCCTATAATCATCATCATCGTCAACGGTTATCCCATCTGAAATGTTTATTTACTCAACCTTATTGGTTTCCTTTTTTCCATTTCGTTACTCTTTCACTTCCTTTCTCGAACTTTTGCAAAAACTGTCTTCCAGTTCCTATTCAATTACCATTCTTTTTCTTGTCCACTGCACTGATTGTAAGAACTAGCATTTCGTTGAACTGGGAAAGTAACGAACAAGACAAAAATCTTTGTCCTGTACAAAAAGAAGTACACGAAATGCAAAGTAAACACTGGATTCTACTATTCTTCCATTTTAAACTTGGATTTCACGATTTGAGTCAGTCAATAAAAAGTGGGTAAACACCATCAATGGAGATAATATTTACATACAACAACGTAGTTCATATAAAATGTATAAATGAATAAGCAGCTGTGTGGTTGGTGAACCTAAACAAGTTTTGCTGGATATAGGTGTGTGGTGCAAATAGTAGGAATAGGTAAATTGCTTTCTCTGTCGCCATCAATAAGAACAAGACAATAGAAGCAGATACGATACAAGCCCATTTCTGATACGTATATATTTTCTCTGTGTACAAGTACACACGTACAATTGTTTCCACTCCCGTGATCATCCAAAACACTTCTTTTCCCCGTAATTAAATCGAAGAAACTCACTAGAGAAAATAGATTGCATTCAGATTTCATTTCTTTTCTGTCGTTTTGCCCGTAGAAAAGGAACCCTGGGTGCAATACCAAACTTGTTTCTACAGCCTACTTTTTCTTTCCCATAAACTTATAAATATTCTTGTAGTCGCTGTTTGCTTTTTATCTTTCGTAAAAAACGTTCCCTTCGATGTTATTCAGCGTTGAAGCAATAAAATGTGTCAAGTGACAAGGAAGGCAGATTTTTCTACGTTGAGCTTTAGTTATATCAATTCCGCGTTTGTATGTACAACAGAACTGCAGAGAACATGCGTCATGCGCATATAAATGGGATTTAGTCTGATTATATTACTTGTTCCTCGGAATTTCGCTTATCAAGGGGAAAAAATATCCTACTTTTTTTATCAGTTATCTCTGTCTCATCTCTCACGCCGGAGGGACGACGGATAACCGTAACCAACCGTACTGGGTGCAACTAACAGCCTATAAAAGGGGAAACTTTCTCGTCGCATTACTTGTACTGTATTCTATTTGTCTTATTTTTTTTAAATTTCAGCCACGTATGTTCAAAGGGACGACCTCGAACAAGGTCTGGAAATGGAGGAGCCGAAAAAACCAGACCGCGATTATCTCTCCGACTTTCAAAAAGTCAAACTGACCCATTTCTTTCGTCACGTTTTGGACATGAACCATGATGATGTGATCTCTGCAGAAGACTTTGTCGCGCTGAATCAGGTTACTTTTAAAAAAAACTTTTTATCTCGTTGGCCTTTAGCTTATTTCTGACAAGTAAATTCTTATTCATGATTCATGATGTCATATAAACAAAGCGCAAACCTGTTAGCTTTGTGATGCATGATGTCTTCTACTTCGTTTCTCACGTCTTGACTTGTTACGTTTACATGCATTCATGGCGATGATGACGACGATGATGATGTGATGCATGCTCTTAGGCCTTCATACTTTTCCATTTTTTTTTACTCTTTTCAACTAAATCTACTTCCAAGCGTGCCAAGATAACATAACTGGAAAACAAAACGGTGGTTGAGAGAGGTACCAGAAAAAAATGCTTTTTTGAATGACCGTTTGTTTGAACTCAAATGTGACGCGTATTATTATTGCCTTTTAAAAAGGAGGACAAATTTACGCCGGATGAGCTCGTCCTCTGTTTTAAACTTTTCCATTTTTTGTGTCATTTCTACTATCAACTATGTTTCTGTACATAAAAATGTAACAGATGGAGACGTACATGCTTAAAATATGTTTGCATTTTCTATTACTAAAAGTCTCAAAAGTATTCCCATCACCACAACCTAGATTTACAGAGGCTGGTCCTTTTATGCACTAGCGGAATACCGATTCTACAGCACCTTCTACAAAAACCTTTTATCTATTCATTTTATTTATGCGTCGCGAAATGCGCTTTTTACATGCACATTCTCTGATTTTTTTGTCTCAGACATTTTAAGCTGTGACAACAAAGGGAACGAATTTTTCTTGCCAAATTATACACAAACTCTCCTTTCTTTGTCCCTTTGTCACCCTCAGAAAAGAAAACCTTTGAATCCGGTTCATTTACATCTACAGGGAAATATATGCATATATATTGCTTGCTTGAGTAAGGATAAAACGCTAACAGGTCTGATTCCAGATTCAACCTTGCCAGCTAATATGGATGTGGGTATGGGGATACTCTGACAATGGTATGCAACGGTGCTAAAAGTACGTATGTCTGTCTCTATTCTTTGTCCCTTTTAAAACTGTATCCCTTACAGGACTCAAGTTCTCAGGAAACATAAAAAGACAAAAGTAAATTTTTCCTCTAAACAGAATCGATTGCATTACCATTGCTGTTGCTTTACTACACATTCATAACAACACGGTCGGCTAACAATGGACACTGGTGGAGTAACCAAATCACTTGAAACTTCCAAAGATGGTAGAGGGTGTCGTAAAGCATATATTTCGCTTTCTTTAGTTTCGGTACAGAACCAGAGCGATTTTACTCCCCATTTAATACACATGTAATATGTAGATAGGTCAAGCGAAGCTGGGTAATGACATTATTACATCGCAAAAAGACGTTTCGACGACACACAGGAAAACAGTTAATGTTGTGTAAGCAAACAGTCATAGCGCGCCAGAAAGATCATTATTTATGCATAATATGTAAAAGTACCAAATTCCTTAATTTTTCCAAGAATTACTAAAAGCTTTTTTTAAATTGAGCGTTGCACCTTCTAATTACTAAATTATTATATGCTTCTCGATGCCATCATGTGTGAAAGTTTCAAGTGATTTGGTTCCTTTCCAACAGTACTCATTGCAAGTTCCAGTGCCACACAAAAGCTGAATGAACAAATATGATCGTCTTTCTCGTTTCTCGTATAATCTTTTCCCAGCTTTACTGTACAATCACTATCACATTTATCCAACTAAACATAATATTATCCATGTATACATGACTGGTTGGTAGTGCAGTCCTGTTAAATGCATGCATACCAGCAGAAGCATGCATGCTAGTGGGAGTTAAACTTGCTCATATATGACGGAGAGAACTTTCAGCTTAGGAGAAAAGTTGGGAAAATGTGGAATTGAAAAAATACACACGGCTAGTTTCTTTTTAGACTTGCATTAGGATTTCTTGCAAATTTGATATATGTATGCAGAGAGATATATCAAGAAAATCAAGTGCTAACAGCCACCAGTGAAGTTTACAGACGCATTCAGGGGTTCCATATATTTACGTCTTATAATATTTTCAAGAGTTGAAGTTGGGTTGATGACGGTGTTAGAATGATATGGCAGGTCACAAAAAAGCCAGCAAAAAGGTTTATATAACGGGCGTGCATGCAGACATGCCATTATTATTATTATTTCTTCCGTATGAAAAGTCAGCAGCAGCAGCACAAGTTAAGAGGCGTATTATACAAATACCTACACATATTTACTTATTATGTCGTGCCTATTTTCCATATCCATTAAGTTCTTTTCTGCACTCCTTTTTGCTCGTTTAAAGTTCCATATGTACAGGCTTCAATTTGCGATTGACGCTAGTATAGTAGTATGTACTTGGCAAAATTGTTCACACGATTTCGAGATGGAAGGAAAGTGAGGGTGGGCATCCTTTTTTAACTTTCTTTTACTGCTTTTGCTACTTACTTTTTTACTTTTTTATTACTAGCGTTGTTATTTTGTGTGCCACCCTGTTAGTGTTGTGTATGTGAGCATTTTAGCATATTGGAATGAGACTGACTCAACAAAGTTACCTCACTAGATAGAGATATTTCCGCTTTTAGTTTATAAGTATGCAAGGCATGAGTACATGTTTGTTATACGTGTACCCTAGATCGTGTTACTTTCTTCGGTCGTGGTGGTGCTGCTGCAAGTTTATGTTACATAAACTGACAGTATGTATTAAAGAAGCAGGGAGAGACAGTGAAGATTGTGGAGAAATGTAAGGATGGAAAACTCTGAAAAATTCGCTTTCTTCTTTTCACAAGCAGCTATCTGTTCACTTATTACTGCAACTTAAGTTACACACTTCCATTTAGTTTTCTCCCTCATTTTTGTTTTTTTTTCGGAAAGTGTGGTAGTAAAGGTATGCTATGTACTGTACGTAATTCAAAACTGAAGAACTAAAGTAAAACAGAATGAAAGGAGACGAGAGAGAGAGAGGGAGAGAGAAAAAGACGAAGATAAAAGTGTTCGTTTGCTATTTTTCTCCCTTTTCCCTTAAGGGCACATAAAGAGAACAGCAAATGGCTTGTTGGCTTTCTCTTCTTTTTAAAAACGAGAAGTAAGAAAAAAAGTAAAGTCGATAATGCCTCATTGATCCTATGAAAAGTTGAGCTGTCTTGTACGACAAGTTGTCGAGCTACATATATATGCAGGGCCGTCGTACATACAAACAAACTATTTTACACACCCAAGACGTAATGTAAATAGCAAATAATGTTGATAATAGTAGCAACCTGGCATATTGTGTGTCTGTATAAGCACTAAGCACATGTGCAACTACTAGAGGTAAGTACTTAAAAAAGCAGGCATTCATACCTGCCCGAAGCGGTAGTATGTGGCAGTAGTAGTAGCAGAAGCTTTTTTCATAAAAAGTGGTACTGCTGTGGGTTATGGGAGAAGTACGAGTGTCAAGTCAAGTGAGTAAAAGACAGAAGCCCATTATACGTTTGTACGATACGATCCACCTCGAAATGCCATGTTTTAAGTTGGTTGTAAAAAATGAATTGCCTTGTTTGGTAAACGCTCTTGATGTAAGATGGAAAAGCCGAAGAAGCGCCTCTCTCTCTCTGCAACCAACTTTTTCTCCTGTGGCTGCTTCCTCTTCCTTTTTACATGTCAATGGAAAAATAGAAAGGGAAAAAACGATCCAAGGGAAAAAGCAGAAGAGGAAATAAGTAAAGGAGATGAGCCAACTTATAGTTTGCGGCGACTGTTGTGTACTTTTCTATCTTGTTCGGAATTTGTAGACAGAAGGAGAGAGAAAGACATGATAAAAGCACGCTCAATCCTTTCTAGACAAAAATGGAATTGGTGTTGGTTGGTGTGCCGAGAGAAATACTATACTTGCTGCTTTCCTTACAATCCATAAATGGTTAAATAAAAGCCCTTTTGTGGGCAATGTCTTGTCATTAGTGTACAATCAATAGATGTCGTATTTTTGCATATTGAATTCCATTAACGGGTGTTTTTAGTTCGTTTAACTTTTAGTTTAGCAAAGCGAACCGACAGGAAAAGAGAAAATGCTTTTCCGCTCATAAGAATATTGATGAAGATTCTTAAAGTAAAGTACTACATTTCCCATTGTGACGGGCTGGGTGGGAATAATGGACATAGACCTGCAAACCCAGTAGTATGCTCAAAAGACTATGGCGTGGTGTTGGAGAAAATGAGTCGAGGAGGTACACATTGTGGTGACGGCTTTATTCCGCTACAACTAACGTGGTAGTTATAAGTATATATGACTTCGACATGAGTACAATGTCATATTAAGTTGCTCTCTTTTTGTTTACACTATCTTTCCTCTTGAGATGAGAGCTACTTAACTTGCCGACAAAGAAACAAGGTGAGTCAATAAGTGGTTAGCCAGTTGTTCGCCGGATTATGCGGCTTTTTGTATTTTCTTAAGGAGAATAGGAACGTAGGACAGAACGATATAACACTCTTTGTATATACTTATTTCTGCTTTAGGTCGACAGACACGCGTGCTGTTATATCATGTCAAGTAGGTGCATACCACATTAGTAGTGTACTCTGCCGTACAACAATTTTCTGTGACAATAACAAACGCTCAATTATTTAAGTTGTCACAGACGGGAGAATTTACGCATTTAAGAGAACGTGCACACATGATTTCCCTATTTATATATTATGTATTTCTCTTGATAAGTCAGTATGAACTGGAGATTGCATGTGCATAAGTAATCAGACGAGTATTAATAGATATGCGTACATGCATACCTATATCCAACTACTAACTGCACATATATTGGATTGTTTCAGTCAATACTATTAGCTATATACTAAGCAAAGTGTCCCTTGTAGGAACGTGTTCTCTGTTTGTCTATTTCGTACCTTATTATTACAAATGTCTTTCTAAAAATAGGCACAGAGACAAATTGGACAAATATTCTGCTTGATTCTGACTCTCAGACAATGCTCATGCGGCAATGGGGAGCAAACGGTTATGCTTTCTGTAGGAAACAAATTTAAAATTCTTTTAAAAATTATGGTGCATATCTCGTTTATAGTTTTTGACGGTTGTACATGTGCTCCAGAGAACTTTCGAATAAGAACCTGTTTGCTAGCTCACCACCACTTCTCCAATGCGTATACATACACACCCACCCCTAGTTTAACTATTAATATATGCATCAATGAAACAAGGAAAAGTTTACAAACACACGGCAGTCAAAGTTTATTTTGTCTGCCGAATTTATCACGCAGATAGCTTGTAAAGTGATTCGATGAAACAACCCAGGGCGTAGGCTCAAGCAGCCGTCATGTTGTTGTTGTTTCAACTACTACAAGTGTTTTTGAAAACTCTCAGTGAAAATGACAAGGCAGATACACCACGCCTTCTAGTCAAATAAGTGTGAGGTAGAAAGACTCTGTTTAAGATACATAGGTAGAGGTAATATAAGGTTTTCTATGTTTCATGCTGTGTTTGACGCCGTATCCCCCATAACTGTGCATATCAATAATGGGAGTACTCGTGTACATTCACTCAGTGTAACATAACATATTATGCACAATGTGTCTGTCTTGGCTTGTCTTGTTCCATTTATTTTTATTTTTTGCAGAGGCATAAGGTGAAAGCGAGTGAGGGAAAAACCTGTGCCAAAACTAATACTAGGCAGAAAGCATACACCTACTCTTAACCCATTATGTGCATTCAGGTGATAGTACTCGATAAGTTGCAGCAACAAAGTATAAACAAAGAGGACTCGCTGCTATATAGCACAGGTATATAAAAAGTTTTCTCTTCCAAAAAGAGTTCTTGTTGTGGAAGTGTGTTGCCTTTAACACAAGTAAGTAGTTGGGGACAGTAAACAGGATAAATGACCAAGTTTTTCACTTCCTCCTAAGAAAATTATAGCGGGATCTTGAGCGTAGATAAAAGGGAAACAAAATCGAAATACACGGAGAAAGGGTCAGTGAGATGGAGAAAATGTACATAATGTGTATGTGTTTGTATGTAGATGTATGTCTAATAAGTAATAAGTATAAAGCACATGGTTTGTAACTGTGTAGACAAGGAAAATAGGGAACATCTGGGAAAGTGTTGAGGTCGAAATCGCAGAGAGAGAAAATTGGGTCATAAATGCGGTCTCGCCAGCCGCAATTGGGAAGAAAATAAGAGGTGAAAACAAAATGATGCTTTTTAATGCTGCGAAATAAATATATTTTCGAGTGGGCATCACACTGCGGTTGTGTGTATGCAATTTATATAGTATTGCCCATAAAAGTGGAGGTATAGCAGTAAACAGTAAGGAAGCAATATTTCATGTGATAAAAGTGGGCCCGGAACCACGAAATCAGACTTGTCCAGCAAAACAGTAGAGATAATGTTGGTGTGTGCTGGGGGAATGACGCCAGTAGTGGGGCTCTTTTGGGGAAAACAAAATTCAGGAGATCTCATATTGTGGAGAGCTTTTACGAGAATAAGAAAGAAAACAGTAGCGAGTTTACTACCTGAGAAAGGAACGGAAGTGAATAGCATGTACGACTGCCACTGCTTTGACGTGATGT
Source organism: Callyntrura sp. NNG-2020 (assembly GCA_027744055.1). Classification (NCBI taxonomy): domain Eukaryota; kingdom Metazoa; phylum Arthropoda; class Collembola; order Entomobryomorpha; family Paronellidae; genus Callyntrura; species Callyntrura sp. NNG-2020. The sequence continues at coordinate 6,584 of JAHZNE010002854.1, read as the reverse complement.
AAGTTGAAAAGTGCCATTGCAAACCAGAATCTGTGAATATGTACAAGGTTGTTTATAATTGACCTTATTGAATTCCCGTATAGTTTCTTTTCAGAAACGGCAACGGTAAGCATTTTACTATATACGTGTGTAACTAAATGTATGCTATTCTGTAAGATGCACTGATTGGGGCAATGTGACACTTTTATTGACATTGGGTCGTTTAAAACTATTTCTTCCCTTTATGTAAATATTTGAAAGGTAAGCACATCAGATGCTGGTGATCTGAACACCAATATTAAACATTTAGTGCTTTGTAACTGGCGATAAATCCAAAGTTTGTGTATTGTTTGTCTCGTGATGGTGATCATCATCACAAACCAAAAATTCCAAAGATTTGGGAATGTGCATTTTTCATTTCTGTCGTACCAGATGCTATAAGAAAATATTTGTTGTCCCGATTACAAGCATCTTATGTGTAGTGCCAATGCGTCAGCCTTTCAAGTATTTGCATAAGGGGAGGAATAGGTTTAATAAGTTACCTCCCTCCCTTCGGACAAATCACCTCTGATGACCTGAAAATCTGTGTCAAAATACTGCTGCCGTTACAGCTTCAACGATATGAAAGCTTTTGATATTTATACAAGCCAAAATATTAGCACTTGCTATTTCTGAAAGGAAACTATAAGGGTGGTTCGATAGGGGCAATAATTATAAGAAACGGTGTATTGTATGCCACAACGCTGACAGCCCAAAAGGGATGAAAATGGATGAAATATCATACTGTTGAAATAAAACTTGTGTAGGCATATTGTTCTGTAACGCTAATGTACACAAACACTCTGAAATGCTAGTATCGTGTTACGGTAATCTTGAAATCACAAAACTACGCTGACATATACTTGAATAAGTGGTTTTCACCATGTGGTCGAAGCAAGGACTCATTTTCAACCGTTGTTCCCTTCTTTCCCTTCGCGTTAAAGTATTTTTTTATTTTCTCTATACATTTTTTGTCTTGGAAGCAGCGTACAATGCGCCCTAAGAATGCCGCGGCGGGTTCTCTTGTCCTGTGTGTGTGTGTTAGAGCATGAGACAAAAGACAAACATCTACCAAGAGCATGCCTGTCCTTTTATTATGCCTACCGTAGCTAAACAGACTACAGACATCAGGAAAATCACAGGAAATACTGTTAGTCGTGAAGAGGAGAAAGTGGTAATCGTATTGTACATTGTAATGTGCGTATACGTACAATCAGTGTCGGTTCCGTACAGGGATATTTATATGGCAGCAGAAAACGTGGGAATGAAAATGCGTTTTCTCTCGCAAGAATTTATTGTACTGCAGAAGTGACACTCAATCGTGCACTCACTCTCCATTATGGTGTTTCCTTGCTTTCGTCTTTTTGTTTTCCTGATGAAGATAGAATTGATGGGGAAATGGGGCTCTAGTGGAATTTGAAAATCCCTAGCTACCGATTTACTGACACGAAGAAGGCATTCATTCGAGAGTAATTTTTTAACGGATAAAAGATAGGAGGAGGAGTCGGAGCTTGAAAGAAAGGAAGAAAGACTTCACTGTCTTATTAACTGGGATTTTATTTCATATATGCATGATAGTTTATCTACAAAAGTGTGTTATTTCAAGTGCTATTGTTTTAGAAATAGATAGGCTTAATAATAATAGTAAATGATGATAATAAAACCTTATTCTCGAAAAACAATACCCATCAATCTGAATTGGTGTGTATATATACAATATCTGTTGTATATATGTGCCTTCACAAACGTATATTTCATGTTAACTACCACTTTTAATGTAAGTAAACTCCATACAAGTGGTTGCATGCAACGGCAACCATGCAAGAAATAGAACTCTGAAAATGCTAAAAAAAAAGAGCTGACTCAACGCTGAAGCTTCTGTGATATTGTGATATACACAAATAAGTTTTCGATGGATAGCGTCGATTTCCCCTGTACATATTGAGGGAAGAAAAAAAGCGTGCATTATAGTATGTACGCATCATTTCCTTCCCTTTATGTAACAAACGTACATAAAAATATACACAATAGTTTATTATATGATGATGCCAGGGAGTATATTTTTATAGCCTGCTGGCAGCAGTGTGAGGGCTCTCCTGGTTGACATTTTTGTCTTGATGCGGGGAGAACTAAAATACGTATAACAACAAGTATAAATGTATAAGTACATGAAGAAATCCAACTTACCGTCCTAAATGCTCTGTAATAATAGACTCCGGCTGTAATAGGCAGGGCGCCACTACTGCTGAATTGCTAAAAAGTACAGCAAGGAAAGTTTCGACACACCCAGTGTGTATACGCGATTGATTTTTCCCCATATATACTTTTACTTTTGTTTATAATTTCAACTCGAAACGTGCATGTATCAAATTTCGTTTAGATATTTCTGCACTATTGAGCTACCGTATATTTTGCAAGGGGAAGTATGGCTATCTAAACTGGAAGTTGGACTTGAAATGAAAATTTAATGAAGCGGTGAGGACTTTTGGTAGTAATAATAACTCGAAAAGTAATTTTGTTTTTCTGATAATCTATAAAATTGCATTTTTACAACTTTCTAAGTAGAAAATACTGCTTCCACAGGACTGCCTGCGTATATCCATCTATTACTTTCGATCAAGCCGAGTGATTACGGTCATATGAGAGAATGCTACTGCATAAATATGTATATATGCTCCAGATAAGAAATATATTTGGCACAAGCCCGGTTTTCATGAAAGTTTTAATGATAGCAGTTATTGGCTCATTTTTTTGTTTTTCTTCAGCAATTGTACTATTTAATGACTAAAGTTGTGCAAAATGGGGACAAACGAATAATCGAAGATGTTTAATAAAAGTGTTAATGATAATGGAATAAAATAACTGGTTTTAGTGCATTATTTATGTAGCTAAACAGATAAATAACTGGATTCTTTAAGTAAGATTCCCAGCGGCGGTCAGGGGTTGCTTATTGAATTTTTTTAATCACCGCAATTCTCACAGCATGTGTCACTAATTTTGTAAACCCCTTGTTATCACCGTGTTACCTGTAAAGCACAAGTGAAGTGAAAGCGGCAGTAGTCTCTGTGATAGTAGGTGTTAACTACTAGCAAACTTCATGTGAGACGGTGATGTAACTCAACGACTGCAGAAAAACATTGCGCAGTACATTAACTAAAATGCGGCAATGTACAATGATTACTTAATATATTTGGCTGGTTTTTGCGAGTCATTTATGCAAAATTGTGAAACATGAGACCGATAAATTATTCTGCGCCGTAAGACCATTGTTTAAAATGAATGTTTATTTTGTAGGCTACAGCAATTTCACAATTTGCATGCGGGTAATATAAACGTCAAAAAATTTCGCAAGGGAACACTGGTTATTACCTCATATACGTACATGTATATATATATAGCTCGTTACCCGTTTGCTGTGCAGGTTGTACTCTGTACTGTACCTGTAGGATGTACCTATGTACCGACACACAGAAACCTTGTTTAGCAGTAGTGGAACGGGTAATCGAGTAAAAATTTACGGAATATACGACCACAGTTTACCTGTGTGCGGCAGTGGGGAAGCAAAGTATGTACTGCGTGTCCCTCTCTTTCGGCCATGTCAGGAGAAAGACGAGAGCATGCAAAATAGTGGGAGTGCTCATCATTAAATCAGTGGGAATTTCATCGATGCCCTCCCTCTGAGAGGCCCTCCTTTCTCTCCTTCTCGTTCAAACTGTAGACATATTTAACAGGAAGTATCCGCATTAAACCCAGACAGGTTGGTTTGTACGGGTAGTCGTCACATCATCATCAAATGATGGTAAGCTTTTTTCATCGTTTGTTCCCATTTTAAAATTTTGACAATTTGCACAGATTTTGCGATGCGGATAAAACATCCAGTATTTCTGCAGCTTATCATCATTACCTACTACATATCACATATGCCAGGGTTTGAAGCTTTCACTGTCGGAATATCTAAAATTCCTATTTTTACTGTGCTGCGCTGCAGCTATGGATGAGATGGGACAAACGAAAGATGCCACGTTATCCATGTACGTTCGTTCAATTCAGCGACAGTGTCATCCCATCACAAAAGCACCAAACTCTGATGTTTTTGCATGACTGGGTTGGTTGATGATGGTGACTTCGGTGACGCGGGTAAAACACCACTGAAAGCGGTTTGTATGCTGCCTTGAATATAAACGAGGGGAAGTTAGACACATGACTATAAAAGAAACATTCGTATTCATTACGTTGCTTATCAGGGTTGACGGGGACGTACTTTTTACTTGCTTTGCTAGTATTTTTGGTGACTCGTTGACATAACTTACTTTTTACTACACAGAGCGTAGTAACTGAAATGTATATTAATTTACTGCATGCATGCAGCAGATGATGCCAAAAAAGTTCAAATAATTATGATGATGATACGATATGCATCTCTATTAGGGTTGATGAAAGTCTAAATAGTAAGGCATGTATTTTATGTTTGATGAAGTGAAACATAATATTATCCAAAAGTCATAATCATCACAATACGTGCATATCTAGATTATATCACGCAGTAACTGTGAACGACATGACAGACTGGCTGTTGTAACTAGAATCAAGGAGAAAGAAAGTCCCCTCTCTCCCTCTCTCTCTAATGGAAAGGATAATTTTGTCGGTGCGGCGATGATGCTGATACTTTTCTCTCTGTGAGTCGTTACTTTCCCCCTGTAGAGAAATTCCTAGACATTCTTCCTCTACTACTAAAGATAAGGAAACTGGGCCGGCGAACAATCCGGGCAAAAATGAGCACGCTCGCAACACAAGACTGACTTGAGAAGAGAACAACTCTTTTCAGCACACCCGCCCGTTCATGAGGGTTATTTCCTCTTCTTTGTTTACAGATATCGTGGTTGTAAAATAATACCGTTGATTTTGACTCCCTCGACAAAATAGGAGAGAGATCCCAATTTTGCAATAAATAGTATATAAACCAGAACCAGGCCATATATTGTACTCTCGGTCGTCTAACTGTACGTTACCAGTATATTCCAGTTTTTGTGATGATAGATAAATAGATTGTTGTTAAATGGAACCCCGTAAAACAGCAAGCAAACAAACAACAAACCTTTGTACGGAGTCTCATGTCATCAGATAAACCCTCCTTTCCTCAACTTCCAACAACCTTGTTTGCATATTATGATTACATAGACGTATGTTTCCTTTTGTTAGTACAGTTTTGTTAGATATACTGGTTGTATACCAGTGTGCGTGGTGGGTATGTAGTTATTTCATAACCACAATTTGCCTCGTTGCTCTTGCTGACTTTAACCTTATATAACAAAAGGAGCAAGTTCAGCTGTGATACAAGACAATGAATATTAAACTAGGTGTTGTGTTGTGCATGTATACATAGTTTATAGACGTAAAATATAAGTGAGTTACAATCTACCAAGTTTCATCTAGGCAGACATACAACTTTCTCCCGGCGAAATTTCCCCGTGGCTTGGCGATTCAAAAACGATTCTTTAACGTGTTTGTATAGAGATATACACCTACATTCGTATTAGCGTTCTCAATATCTTCCACAAACCTTGGTTGACGTTATGTTGATGAAAAAGTGCAAACCATGTAGATGGTATGGGAGTCTTAGGATGTGTTCCTTTGAAATTGTAGACTTAAATGCGAAAAAGGTTTATTGTCGCAAAATAGGGGGAGAGAGAAATTGGTGATGTTTGGAGATATTTCTGTAATGTATACACGTACATATTAGATAAATGTAGAGCCGCATAATATATCATACTCTTCGTCACCGCCATCAGTTTCACTTCCTTTTGCTAACTTACTTTTACTTGTACGTAAGATGACGACGAGAACCGCGAACTGAAAAAACACGGTGGTGATGAAGATGATGATTATGATTATGATGACGACAAGGATGCTCAGGGGAGTCTTGCAGCAGGAAGAAAGATTCACACTGGAAAAGATATGAATCTCAGTCAGAACAAGAAGAAATGAGAAAAAACATGAGATGGGTTTGCAAACTTTCAAAAGAAAATACGGACGCTGGCACGGTACTTTTGTTACTTCGTGCGAAAGCTCTAAAACGAGGATGTAGTAACGGTGGGGTCTCGTCATATTAGAACCAAGTATAACGTAGCAATTTCAGAGATTTTCGTCGTCTCGTATTATACGTCTCCGGAATCTTCAGTTCAACACTAAAACCCAAACGGCAAACTTTCTAGCCACCTACCCAGCAACATCCACACAAGACGCTCTTTACCACCACCCACCCGCACTATTATTATTATCGTTCATCTGTCGTTATTCACAGAAAGTTGGCATACCTAGTGTAGTTTTTTTTTAAGTTTTCTCTGCGTTTTTCATAAACACCTCCAGCTTGTCTACGTTAATTTTAAAAGAGAAATGACTCAACGATAACGAATTTCGTGATAATGAACCAAGAGCGCATTTATATGGATATGGATGTGATGTGTGTTGTAGAACGGTTATACCGTTACTGAAAGGACCTTATTCACGGTAAATAGGGTCTGGGCCCCACTCGGGCAGTAGAATTTCATACTCCATTTGAAAGAGCA